>JARKHS020001084.1:0-30302 GCA_030143305.2 Amblyomma americanum
CCACCTGGAATTCTTTCACCACCTTCTGACATCGCACAGTACACGGGGCCTCTAGCATTTCGCCTCCATTGATATGCGACCACCGCGGCCGGTACCGAACTCGTGCCTTTCGGGTTAGCAGCCGAGCACCATAACCACTAAGCCACCTCGGTAGGTCCCAGACCCAATAATCTTCTGCATTGCGATGCCTGCGGACACCACGTGAGATATTTGTATATATATTTTTTTCAATTTCTTTCCCTTGTTCGCCTACCACCCGCGTGATATTCAACAGCCAATCGTACAGCCCGCTGAACAAGTGCAATTTAGGGCAACGTGAATGCGAGCTTTCGAAGTTCGTAGGCTTCAAGCCAGTTTTGGTTCTTAGGAAGCATGGTCCTAGATCTCACAACTTTAATAGATTGGCTTCTAGAGTGCTTCTAAAACTTAACAGGTTACCTAATGGGGGGTTACTTTCGCACCTTTCAGTATTGTCACGCACGCACCTTCTTTGCCTCGCCTTGGCTGTAAGCGGTTACAAAAGTATCCACCATCAATACCACACGAAAGAGCAGCTGTATTAAAAGAATCCGTGAAAAAGAATTTTCGATATCAAAGTTCTGGCCTACCTGTATACAATTTATCTGCATATTACAGTCTTGAGTATCTTCCCAACGTTTTAAATTTTCCGAAAAAAAATTTGCTTCTTTTCCCTCATTTTTTTTCTAGCACTGAAAATTTCCGGAACCTTTACATGTATAAACAGCAGTACCCTGATATCTCGGGAACTCTTCGCAGCAGTCTACAAAACAGATATTTCGACCGCTGTGTCTACCCTGTGGAAGTGTAAGGGCATACACATACTGAAATGAATGGAAACAATGAAACGTGTACTGATTGGTGAAGGATAATGAAACAGATAGAGATAAAAGCACACTAGTGCTTTTATCTCTATCTGTTTCATATATCAATATCAATAAAGAATATCAATTTAAAAAAAAGATATAGAGCGACAAAAAGACAAGACCCACTAGGGTCTCGTCTTTTTGTCGCTCTAAATTTTTTTAAATTGATATTCTTTAGATTTTCTTGGTAATAACTTTAGTAAAGTGGATTACAGAAAAACTGCCTGATGCGTAACCACTGGTCATCCTATGCTCCTCACATGGAACATATAACTTAAAAGACGTTGTAGCAAAGCAACCTGACGTAGCTGCATGCTACAGCTACCTGTGCTTCCTCAGACGCAAGAAAACTAACAATAACTTTTGTGCTTTGCTTAGTTTTTTGCTTAGTGTTTTGCAAAACACAACGATACTTTATTATCATCACAACACAATGGCCGGTAGGAGGAGCTTCTGCATTCTGCGCGAAGCTACAGAATATTTGAGACAGTGGATAGTTAACGACCCAAACTTCTTAAACTGAAATTTCGTACACAAATACGCTTTATCTCGTTTTTGATTCCTAAAAAAAATGCGTTTCTAGGTGGCCACACACAAGGAGCGTCACTTCAGTCTGCTCAAGAATGCCAAAAGCACCCTATCTCTTTCGGCAACGACCTCCTGCGGCTTAAAGTGGCTGACAACCAAATTTATGACGACGAATTTTTTTCTCTCGAAACGGTTGTCTAACAGGAGTGAGCTGGCATTCTTTATTCCGTTTGCTGCAAGACAAGCGAAAAATTGAAGTTGGGTCGTCAAGAATATCCTTTCGCTCTCGCATTTGTTACCGATTCCGGCGTGGTTTTGCATTCGCTGTGCGGAAGTAGCTGCATTTTGTTTCCGACTTCCTTCTTTCCTCGTCTTGTTGCGAATTTTGCTTACAACCTATCGGCTGTGGTAATTTTTGTTCAAGGTTTACAGACGTTACCGAAACTATGTCCTAGTATAAGGAATTAAATATTCTTTATGCTTTAAAGTGTCGACGACAGCACTGTATGTAAAACTAGAAATCAAGAAAAATTTTGGAGGCGTTTCTGGGAACGGCAGGAAGCAAAGCGGTTTCTAACGAAGACAGAGAATAATATTCCATACCTGACGTTTTTGTAACGTATTAAAGGTGAACAAAAAAGACAGTAAGCTACTATGCACAAGAACCGTGGAAAGCAAGTGAGAGCCGAAGCTTTGTACATAAAGTACGGAAAGCGAAAAGTAAGAAAACTGAAATTGGGTTATAAAGGATGGCCATAACTGCCCAACGAGCAATTTAATTTGTCGTTTTCAGTGTAAAAATAAGGAATATTCTTGTTCTATGTTAGCAGTATGTGATGGTTACCTCAACACGACAGTTTAGTTATATTTGAAGTGTGGTTTTCACTTACGATGCTCCTTGAAGCATTTCATCTTCCTCAAGATGTTACGGATTGTGCCCTTGACAAAATTTTCGAGAGGATTACTAAAATGTTGCCCTGCATTTCGCAACAATCTACGTTTGCTTAAAAGGCGACATAAGGTGCTGTGGCCCCATTACACTTTTTTAAGTCTTCAAATAAATTCGAGTAAATTCTTTTTTCATTGCTGGTTCTTGCTTTGTTGGAATTTTAGTGGTGTTGTTTCGCTAACCTCAATCATCACCTTGCCATTTTCGCTCGCTTTTTTCAGGGACGAGCTACCAAGATGGTCCGTGAGCTAGCCAGACGTGAACAGATTGCGCATTGGTCTTGAATGCCGCCACGTGACTGCAGGCAGAAATGAACCAGACACCGCCGAGCATTCTTGAAAATGCTTGGCACGCCGGGACCATCCTTTTTCGCATTGCGAACCCGACAGCCACCTCTACCACGGTGACCAACTGGACGGACGGTGCCAACTGGACAGACTCCGAAGCTAACGGGACGTCCTTGTGGGTCACCATGTTCGACAACGTGCTGGGCGGTGACGTGACAGCGCTGAACCTCTCAATGCCAGGCCACAACGCGTCGTCTTATAACGCGGCCGCGGCCGTCGCGAGCGACGACTCGCTTTCGCCGGCGGCGCTACCCCGAGAGCTGCGCCTGGCAGTGGTCGTGCTGGTCGCCTGCATACTGGGTCTCATCATCGTGGCCACTGTGGTGGGCAACGTTTTCGTCATAGTGGCCATCTTTATGGAACGAAACCTGCGCACCGTCGGCAACTACCTGGTGCTGTCGCTGGGCGTGGCCGACCTGATGGTCGCCTGTCTGGTGATGCCCCTCGCCGCCGTGGCCGAGGTGACCCGAGAGTGGGCACTTGGGCCCGCTCTCTGCGACGTCTGGACGTGCTGCGACGTGCTCTGCTGCACCGCGTCCATCCTGCACCTGCTCGCCATCGCCATGGACCGCTACCGAACGGTGGCCCAAGTGGACTACGTTCGCCAGCGGAACGCGCGTCAGGTGGGACTCATGATCCTGCTGGTGTGGGCGGTGGCCGTCGCGGTGTCGGTGGCTCCCGTGTTCGGCTGGAAGGACCCGGACTTCCAGCACAGGGTCCAGGTGAACCGGATATGTATCGTCAGCCAGGACGTGGGGTACCAGATCTTCGCCACCTGCGCCACATTCTACGTGCCTCTCGTTCTCATCCTGCTGCTGTACTGGCGCATCTACCAGGTGGCTCGCCGTAGAATCCGCCACAAGCCCGGCAGCAAGGTGCCGCTGGCGATGGCCAAGAGCCCCTCGTCCAACGTCGAGATATCGGTGATCGTGGCCGGCGAAAACCACAGTCCGAACTCGTGTAGCGGCGGGACCACCACGCAGGAGTCTGACGTCTCACGCAACAACGACGGGGCGCCGCTGCGGCCACCTCTGCAGAGCAAAGACCGCAAGCAGCAGCAACCGCACATCTCCCGCGAGTCGCTCGAGTCCAAGCGCGAGCGCAAGGCCGCCAAGACTCTGGCCATCATAACGGGCGTGTTCGTCGTCTGCTGGATGCCCTTCTTCGTCAACGTGCTCCTCATGACTCTCTGCACGTCGTGCTCGTCCGGCGGTTACGCGTTCAGCGTCTTTCTGTGGCTTGGCTACGTAAACTCTATGCTCAACCCCATAATCTACACCATCTTCAGCCCGGACTTTAGGAACGCCTTCCGGAAGCTGCTCTGCGGCAAGAAGCAGGCGTTCAGTATGAAGCGGTAACAGCCAGCCTTAATGGCTAGGCAGCGACGGCAGCCCCAAGGGCAACGCGACAAGACCTGTAGCGCGTCAGTCACCATAGCTGCCCACAACTAAGAAGTACATGATGTGACCACCTGTCAAGCCCCAAAACGGTAGCGCGACATCTGGGGACTGAAAGTTTCCAGCTTACTGTGATCACGGTAACATTAATGCTGACCCTTAACTTCAGACTAACCCTGCCGCCGCTGGCTTTAGTCAATCTCGCTGCATTTAGTGTGCTTAGATGCGTTAGAGTGTTCCAGGTATTGTTCAAAGCCTCTCTAGGCTCACACTTAATCTAAGGCTGAAGATCTTTTGGGTTGGTGTCGAGTGCTAAAAGAGGCTACCGAACAGAGCTATCTTGTCTCACCGCTCCCACACCTACCTCAGTGATTATAGGCAATATAGGGGAAAATTCCGAAATGCGTTGCGCACTGCAGGGATTACGACAAAGTGTAATGTTTTGCTTCGAGGATGCCTTTGTAGCCGTCTTTCCAGCAGGTGTTCTGCACAAAGTGGTGTCTTGCCTGCACATTAAAAATGCTTATTTCTATGCCTCGCGCTAGCCGAGTTCCAAGCGTGGGCAATGCCTAAAGGTTCTTGAAAGCGCAATATTTGAGAAAAATACATATTTTATGATGGAAACGTAGCGCATCAAGAACGCAAGTCATTTGAGCAGATGTAAACGAAAATAATTCGAATTCCAATAAAAAAGTGCAACATAAATGTACTTATGTAAGCAAAGCCGACAATTAGAAATAAAAATGGGAACTTTCGCTTCTATCAATACCGAAAATACATTCGAGATTCAAATTCAGGAATAACAACCAATGATAACATAATAGCCACGCGGGCTAGTTAATATACGCAATATATAGTGGAACCAGTGAAAAAACAAGCGCAGCAGCGAAATAACAAATAACAGCGCTTTTCAATTACACTTAATGTGTAAGTCAGCCCTGTCCGGTGTTCTGTTTATTCTGGCGCACTTGCTTGTTTAGCTACTTCTACATACGACCTAATGTGTTTTAAGAATTATGCCCCAGGTTACATCCTTTTTATTACGCTTATCTGCTCTTATCAAACCTTTCTACTATTGAAAACGACGCAAAGTCGTTACCTACATAGTTTCCAGGCTTCAATATTGTGGGCGCGAGAAATTGTCAGAAAGGAAACAAAAGTCCTTGTTTAGATACTGAAGCAGCCCATCTACAGAGCCTACTAGTGTACCAGGGAGAAGCAAACGAGTGGGAAAGCCGGCTTTGATTCTGTTGTCGTTAGATAGTTGAAGCTTTCTCGTGAGGACCCAGTGGAGAAAAATGTCGCCTGAATAAAATTAATGAGAAAATTTCTTGGGAGGGAGTTTGTCAGGGATTGTGAAAAACTACAAACAGGATGCAGCAGGAAGGGTAGCAACAAAAATATTTATCCTGAAAAGTAAATCTTCGACATTTCAAACAACGGAACGAAGTAGCAGCGAAAACGTTTGGAAGCTAATAAATTTTATTCGCGGTGAGCTTTACAACACAACTTTTTTATCTGACCTCAGATGCAGTGAACACAGATTCTACTCGAATGCCACTGAGGCTCAAGTTTGGCGCTCCTGGCGGATGTTAACACACATTCATGCACAGCGGCTTGCTGACGCTAACGTTATTTGAGCTCCTTTAAATCTAAACCTAAGCTGTCCGTCTTTTAGTAGCGTGACTAGGACCAAAGGCTTGGCCACCTCGAAATTTATAATACTGTTCCTTCCACGTGCCGCATTCTTGCCACATCGCGTGACTAACTTCGGCTGTCTTTACGGGTCGTGCTCCATCACTGCTAGGGTCTCGAGGCGCCAAGCGCTCCTGCATGAACAGCTCGTCACGACAACTCCAGCAAAGGCGGTCTGTGTGGCACGCAAGCGTTTAGACTCGCCAAACAGCTCGCGCTGCTTGAGAAGCACGACCCGAGAAGAGAGCCTTCCATCAGCGAGTGTGGTAAGCAGTTTTGCAGTCACGCCTCGGTAGCTGCTCTGTATACTTTTTTAGAGATAGCGCGGGACTAAGCGGTTTCGGTCGAGCCCCTACACGTGATTTCTTGCTTGCTTGCAGAAATTTTCGAGGCGCTCTCCTCTACGACAGCATTACTTTGAAGACCAATATACACACGACACTTCGCGACCAGGCGTTGAAAGTCATGACGGACACTAGCGGCACTTCTCATCTTTAGTATTCTCTACAGAATACAGGAAAGGGCGCGGCAGTGTTGTTTGGATCGCCGAATCTTAAGAGGCCCCAAAGCAAATACCGAGTCGACAGAGCTGTTATTGCCCTGGTCAGGTGCATAATAGCCCAGAATATGCCTGCCTGTGAATCTACTGCGTCCGGCACGTGACAGGACCAAAGGCGATTACATGCAGTCTCGGATCTGAACATGAAGTGAGATGAAGAGTGCTGAAAATCGATGAGTTTTTTGCAGAGCCTCGGCTCGGCTAATTCTTCACGCGGCACTGATTAGTAGTGTAACATAAATTAGCTTGAACAATTTAAGCAACTAAGGAAGGCAATAGAACGGAGGTGGAGGTGACGCGCAGCTGAAAACAATGGCAGCATAAAAAGGAGACGGTTACAAAATTAGATAAAGGTGTGCATACCATAGAGAGCGTGTCAGAGAAGCGAGATTGGCAATAAAGGTTCTGAGCCGTTGTTAATTCGGGGTATGCAACGGTGCCTCACATAGGTTCACATAGTATGGTGTGTAGCCCATTATTCAAGAAAAACCAAAGCATTAAACATTGCAATAGTCACAATGATAGCGTGTCATTCAAGATAAGTTTCTACCAGGCACGTTAACTCAGGCACAGCCAGTCTCCGGGTTGCGAACCCTCGCTGAATATACAAGTAGGAGTCGCCCCAAAAGGACACCACCCATTAGGCACCCCTTCACTTAAAAATGGAAGCCAAACTAGTTCAAACTAGTGTAGCGACGTTCTTTTACTGCGCATTTTGTCTGCCCGGTGCGCGGCGCTGCTCGAAATTTCGGTGACATTAAGACCTCTATTCTGCTACGCGGAAGAACAGAGAGACACCCTGTTGTGGCGAATGCTGGCCCAAAAGTTATCTCATGTGCGGGCTCGTGTGTGTCTTGGCGCTTGAGTCTGTGCAACTAATGGATACCATTCAAGCGTATCGTGGTCAGAGTGAAAAGTCGTGTCACCGTCGTGCCGAACTATGCTGTCACCACAATGGAAGCCCAGCGTGTCCCTGTGTTGTGCAAGAAAGACATGTGTGGCATGCACCCAGTTTGACGTTTGCACCGACCTTTGTTTTGCAGTTTGTGGCCTCTCCTGGCGCCAGTGCTTGTGTGCGAACTTTAGGCGGATTTGACAAGTGTTTCTGCACATACTGCACTTTATGTAAATGACCTTACTTATTTTATCATAGCATACATAAAGAGTATTTTCAGACGTTGTTCTTATATATCGCACGGAGTATTCTCAGTGCGCAGCTGCTTTCTTCAGTCTTGTATAAGGGCTTCACTTCGAGCATTAGGTGGAAAAATTGCTTTTACGCTTTAGCATTTAAGAATTTTTAATTGCTGCTCGGCTGCTGCGTGTCTATGAATTAATGTTGAATGTGTGGTCACAATGTTCAGTTACCACTGACAGATGTTGTTACCATTGACTTCAGAGCACCCTGCGATTTCTTCATGCCGATTTCTTCTTCATCTTTTACTATGCTCAAGAATTCTTTCGTGCAGTGCCTTTATGGGAGGCGCACTTTTATTGTACTCGTTATGTTTTTTTATTCTCGGCACTAATTATGCGTATAATTGCCTATTTTAGTTTATATCAGGAGTACTCTGTCGCGTGCGAGATTCGATGTCGTAGACGTGATATTTTGCCACAGCAAGAGGTGCAGTTCGTTTTCTGCTAGAGTGTTCTTCGCATTACAACAATGAAAATCTGCTGATTTATGTTATGGAGTAACTTCGTCGTCCACTTCAATGTAAGACAAGTTATCTGCCCTGTTATCTGAACTTTCTCCATTTATTCTTTGAGATGTAGCGCAAGTGTATTACATGTTCTATCTCAGGTTTCAAATTGATGTTTTTGCGTTTTTTTTGTTCTTTCTTTTTCTTCATTACTATTCAGCTGGTTACAGATTCGTGCGAATTCAACCACTGATGTCTTAATTGCTTCCTGTACTGTGGTATTTTCAAGACATTTCGAAGCCTTCGTCAGCCTGAGTCCTTCAAATATCTTTACAACGCGACTATAAAATACAACAAAGCAAAAAAAAAGCTCGCGCGAAAGTCATGGCGATGCTCGCGTCGTTATGCGAGCGCGCTGTCGTCAGGCGACCTCGAGCTGCACTTTTCTGCACTGAGCCGTCTGCAGTGTTTCGTGCGTTGGTGCGGGCTGCTCAAGTTCTCGTTGGCCTACTTTCTGCGACCGCCTTCGTGATATCTATTACGTGTGAGGTTGCGTACGCGTTCGTGAGTGTGTGCGAGTGTAAATAACATATACGTACGTGTTATCCGGTCGCCATATGCGACAGCGAATGGCGCGGGGATACAGGAACCGAGCTTATACGTCAGAAAGAGTGAGGGACGCAGCTTGGCAGCAGCGGATGTGCGCCGCCATTGTGAGAATCCCTAGGGTGCCGGTCATGCCGGATGTCGCGTACGACGGACATCCTGTTGGAAGCCACTCGGAAGCGCGGCTTGTTTCCGGAGACCGGGCTATGATCTGCGCAGCATGCTTTGCGGCCGTACAAGGAGGGACAGGCGCATGGCAGCGGAGCCCCTATGAAGACAGGTACTTTGATCTCAGGAGCCCTAGAGAGAGAAAATTCAAGCGCGGATTATGTCCTCGAATCTCGAAGTGTTTGCAAGGAGCGGTGAACGAACGAACTAAATTTTCCTCATTTGCTGTAGGTGAAACCTAATTGATTTTATGTGCATTATTGTTTATTCTTTGTGAGTGATCGATGTTATTTTTTTTATGCGCGACGCGTTCTTAATTACCCGGGATGTTGCTACACGTTTCAACTGCAGCGCTTATTTGTTAGCTGCAAGCGCCGCTGAATGTCTGTCGTATGCTCATATAGTGCTGTAACTTCTGGTTCCAAGTGCTGCCCACCTCCCTGCTTTGCATTTCCTGCATCCCCGCAAAAACTTGTTTTCTGCCGTCACTTTTTCATAGCAGATAAAAATTTTGTGCACCTTTCTGTCAACAAAATTCAAGTACATAAGCTTACATGCATTGAATACCTTTACTCTATTAGCCCCCACTATAGAAGGTGTTTAACTGCGGACCATACATGCATATTTGAAAGCGTTAGATGTACTTAAAACATAATATACAAATTATCGCGCATTGGTTTATAATATTTCTTCAAGAAGACTGTTCTCGGAAGATGCTACCTTTGTGATTATAAATTTAAGAAAGCAAAGCACTAAATTTTTCCTGTGAACTATGCCATGCCGAATTCATTTGAAAGATTTTGCGTCGTGTCGTGCCAGCGCAGACACTTAAAGCGGAACCAATTAATAAACATAGTTATCAAAACACGGTTGCGCTTATGAAAAGGCATGTAGGGCGAAACTGTGCCAAGCTTCCTGTCCGTATGCAGTCTCCAAATTTTTAGTTGCTCCACACCGTTTTCGTCCACCGCTGTCTGCTCAACTCCCTTCGCCATTTTGAAGCCTTCCGACTGCTTGTTTCCACCTCTGATGCGGGCTGCTACGGCTTCGCACTTGATTACATTGTCTACCATGTATCACCACGCTGCCCGCATGTTTATTTCCGCGGTAAGTTCTGGCAGCTCGATGTCATGTACAGATTTTTGAGACGACGATACATTCGAGGAATCTTCCCCAAAGTTGATTCCCGGAGCCGCCGCTACTTACACTGGTGCCTGACTTGAGACAGCAAAAGCATGTCTGCGTTTTCCCTCTCGGTGCGTGGTCGGCGATGGGCAAATGCGCATGCGTTCGTTTGTGCTAGGCCTGATATGGCCGACTGTTGGGACGATTCCCTTTGTTGTGTGTCTTGTACAGAAGGGTCGGTGCTGAATGTATGTAGAGGTTGAAGATGGGGCTTCAGAACAATCGGAAAACTTGAAATGCTGGCCCCAGCTTTATGTTAACATCGTTCGTTAGTACTATTACTCAGATGTACACACTTCTTTAGCCGTTAGACTAAAAGAGAAAAAAGCAGCGTTCACAGGTTCCCGACAGGGAGAAAGTCCCGGAAAAAAAGAAAACCTGTTTGGTGTGAAAAGAGCAAACCATGGAAGCGTCAATTTTTAGCAAGCTATTGCCTGAGCCTCTCAGTCGCAGTCTCAACTACAACCCGTCTTACATGTACATCTTGGAAATAAAAAAAGAAAGGCAGCTCAAAATTTTGTACCTGACAAAATCATCCGTCTGGCATCATCACTATTGGGCAGGTGTATTTATGTTAGTTCGGGAGAAGAAAGCTGGTGTCGAGCACATCTTAGCGCACAAAGATTTTAACCCTATCATGCGAAGCGAGAATAAAGCGTAAAATTACGCGAATATTTCGTTCATACCTTTGTGCGAGAGTTAAGCCAAGTAGAGCGTTTCATCGCCCGTCCGATGTCAAAATTGTTGCCTTGGGCGAAAGCAGGCAGTTAGAAAAAGAGCAATTACGAGTAATCGGCGAAGTGCCAGTGGCATAGACTGTCTGCTAAGTCGGTAATATTTTCGGGATGGAAAAAATTGGTCCCAACTTCTGTGTGCCATGCATGCTAATAGTAGAAGCTAGAAAAAAATTATGCACACACTTAGGGCTTCGAAAACTGCGGATTAACTGCGATCAAGAAGGAGTATCTTTTTAAGAAAAGCATTTGCCTTTCATTTTGCTGCCTATCTTTATCATGGGTGCATGTTTGCTTTTGGCATGAGACAAAGAGAAATTATTTTCAGGGTGAAGGAAGCAGTTAAATGAGTTGTCTTGATCATTAATTCTTTTTCTGCACAGGTGAAGTAAAATAAGCAACTTTATAAATGAAATACTTTAGCGTATAAATGCAGTTTACAAAAATTAAAGTCTGCCGCACACAAAGGAATTGAAGGTGCGTGGGAGAGCTCCTTTACAACAAATGGCACAATCCTTGAGAGCATATTGGCCGCTCGAACTCTATGTCGGTATATATAAAGTTACCATAACTTTGGTACCAAAAACAGATTTCACTCCTTTTGCTTTTGATCTTGAACTCGATGAAATTCTTTTGAATGAAGTTCTTGCAAAGTGAAGATTTTGTACGAAGTAGAACGTTTTCGGTCAAGACGATTTCACACCCTCACCCAGTACCAAGGCAGCCAGGGTACCCTCTAAATGACAATAAGCAAGCAGAAATCCTAAGAATCAAGTGGGAAATAATGCACCTACACCTGTCTAGCTAGTTTCCTCTTTGAAAAAAGCAGAGCCAGCGACCTTGTAGTGTTGCTCCCCGACCCCTATAGAATCACACGTGGGTATGTGCCGCTTGTGACGAGTGCGTGGGAGCAGGACTGTAGCATGCGACTGCCCATCCCCGTCCTGTAGCGAATGTAGCCTGCTCTTTTTCCAGTGATTGCAAGGCGGCAACTGATTGCTTCTTCTGCGTGTAGCTATTTTCGTTGGTAAACCCGATCGCCTACTTGTGTTTTGCTTGTTTGTTACTGTCTTCGATTAATACAGAGGTCGGGGCTGCTCCGCGCTTTGTGTCCGAACTAAGGTGATGTTACTTCCCTCACTGGACGACAGCTGAGAGGGATGGAGTGGTGGTGTACCACTTTGTTACAAAAGGTTCTTGCGCATGGACTGACGCTAAGGGAAAGGAGACTGTTGTCCTCTCGAACAAGGTGTAATAAAAAAGTGATTATTGCAAGTCTGATCTGTGTTCGCTGAAATTTCACAAATATTTGCCAGAAGAAAAAAAGAGAAATATCTCTTCTGTTGAAAGAGACAATTTTTTCGCTTCTTCGTTAAATTTGAAAGTGCTAAATGTATACTTAACTATACGAAGTGAATTATACCATAACTTTCTCAGAATATCAATGTAATTGAAAATACAGATGGAATGAAGAAAGGACCAACACTCGTTTAAGTTGAATCTATGCTCATAGTAAAGCCTCAGTACTTTATAAATACGTGGAAATCAAAGCTGCAAAGGACGTCAAACAAAGGTGAGTACTTTCCTCTTGCTAGGAAAAAATAATGCAAAACAATTCTGGCTATCATAGGTGATATTTTATTGGCATTGAGACGAAGCTTGTACCGACGCCAAGTTGTAGATAACAGCCTTTCGAAACGAAAGCACTCTAGCTTGTTCCCTGGGACTCCTGACAAATTCATCCAATTGGAAAGCCGCGGCATGTTCAAGCGTATCAGCAGCACGGATTTCAAACTGGCGAAGTGAGCGGTGGTTTGAATGTGTAACTTGTGAAGGTATGAATAATCTAAGTGTTCAGAGGTTCGACCCTGCTATAAAATTTAGGATCGGTAATGGGGCCTGCGCGTAGACAATTGGAGGTGCGGCAACTGAACATTCTTTTTTTTTTGACGTAGTATTTCTGGAGTGTTCAAGCTCTCTTGTGGAGTTTCTTTTCAACATTACGTTCGGTTTTAAGTCCTCACATCGATTGCAATAAATCAGTAGAGCTACATATTGCTTCATAAGCAAAATGGGCAGAGCTCTAAAACTGAGCGCTCCTTAGACGATCTTTAAGATTAGCACCCAGATGAAAGACTTGAATAATTTAGAAAGTGAAATAGGAGAAATAAATATATTGTATGTAACGTAATGAAAAAGCACACTAGGTCCATCAATGTCAAATGAAATTCACTTGCAGAAAGCTACATACCAAGCTACATTTCAGCACGGTCGTCGTAGGTGATTTTTACAGAGTCCTTCAACACTTGAGTCAGTTTGCACATTGCGCTTAAATGGCGATAAGTAAAGCCACGCATAACTTTTTATCCCAAAATAGTGCACGTTTTATTGATACGCACTCGTGCTAACCTGATACTACTAGATGTAGCATGTAATTTCCTTACCATGCCTAAAAAAACGATTTCTGCTAGGAAAATGCCCCCGCCGCGGTGGCTCAGTGGTTAGGGCGCTCGACTACTGATCCGGAGTTCCCGGGTTCGAACCCGACCGCGGCGGCTGCGTTTTTATGGAGGAAAAACGCTAAGGCGCCCGTGTGCTGTGCGATGTCAGTGCACGTTAAAGATTCCCAAGTGGTCGAAATTATTCCGGAGCCCTCCACTGCGGCACCTCTTCTTCCCGTCTTCTTTCACTCCCTCCTTTATCCCTTCCCTTGCGGCGCGGTTCAGGTGTCCAACGATATATATACGAGACAGATACTGCGCCATTTCTTTTCCCCCAAAGCCAATTATTATTATTATTATTATTGCGAAGCAATACTACTTTATGTCGCACTTCAGCCCGTTCCGTGGCGAGGCGGTGGTAGGCACCATTGACCTTTAGCGTGACCTCGCTGCGTGACGTCACACCACGTGACCTAGAGTGACGTCACACCAGCTGTGTAAAAACGGGGCCCCATCTCACGCCGTCGCGAGGCGAGGCGGTAGCCACCAACGGCGGCCTAACTCCCGCTCCTCTCACCAGGGGCGCTACGGTCAGAGTGACGTCACACCAGCTGTATAAAACAGCTCCGCTCCTCTCGCCAAGGCAGTCATACAGCCAGATGTTACGATGGTGCCTACGAACAAGGCAGCTCGGCAGAATGCAAAGAGGAAGCATCAGCGAGCTACGGAGACGGAAGAAGAACGACTTTCTAAGCGGCGTGCCCAGTATGCAGCTCGGCGACAACGTGCAACCTCCTCTGTGGAAACAGCAGAAGCAAAGGAAGAAATTATGCCCGACAGTGAGTCTCCTTCTACTAGTTCAGAACGCGACTAAACGGCAGAGGCGTGTCCAAGAAACCCCGGAACAGCGGCAGCAGCGGCTCGAGAAGGAACGCGCGTTTCGATAGAAGGAAAACGAAAAGCGAAGAAAACAGCGTGCAGAAGAAACACCCCAGCAGAGACAAGAGCGTTTGAAGAAATGACAGGAGAAATCTCTCACCAAGGCTGGCCCTGCTTCGCAATCACCAGGCTTAACCAAGCTAAGCCACGGCCGCTTTTATTATTATTATTGAGAAAATGCTAGAATACAATCACTTTGTACACAATACACATTATATAAGGTAGAACTACTCATGACCCACGCCTCTGGGCAAGCGGTTCCCGCAATTTTCGGCCGTATGGTTTCCCTAGAAAACGCCTCTTCTCACTCCCTCTCACCGCAGCATTTCTGCGGTCGGCGTGGCGGGACGGGAGTCAGGCAGAGGACATCGAACGAAAAGTTTACGCTCGTTGCGGTGGTGGCACCGGCGGGCGCGCAAATGCGTCTCGTCGTTAGCGGAAGCTGGTCCATCACCGCCGCTCCGCTTACAGGGAGCGGTGTCTCGTCCGCGCCGACTGTTTGCCGAGAACCGCCCCGAAATCAACGCAGCCACTCCCCACCAACGCAAGCACTCTGGACGGGCGCACAGGGACCGGCGTGTGGCGCAACGGGCTATAGGCAAGCGGCGGGGAAATAGACGCCCGGGGAACGGAAATGGCTGGGCGGAAATGCAGAGCTGATTGAGGAAAGCAATGGAATCGCGCCAGAATCGCTCTTCAACCCCTGATGAGAGTTTCTCTCGTTTTTTTTTGTTTCGCGATTTGCCTCAGGCCTTGATAGAGGAAAGTGGCTTGAGCGAGAATGTTTCGTGTAGAAAGGGATAGGACCAGTGCGCAACGCGAGAGTGCTGACGATACTTTTTTGTAGTTTTATTTATTAGCTACCTGGTCTGATACTACGATCTTTAGCCGTTCATTGAAATGGATCTCAGGCCAGCAGCACAATATTGGTGCACTCATGATGGCATAATTGTACTCGTTTCAGACTACAGGACATAAAAGAGGGTGTAATCGGAGCAGTCGCATCTAATGGCACAGCACACAAAATTTTAAACCGGCAAACTAACCTACAGAGTAGGATTAGCCACAGGACGAATAGTGTGCATTGCAAAGCTAAGGAACGTTAGCTCAAGAGAGTATGGGGCAAAGTCCGAGGTGCAAGGAAAATGATGCGATTTTATGAACCAATTTGATGCTTATAGCAACGTTATTACATTCCATGGAAACTAGAAACCGGCAAATGTGACATTCCAGTGACGTATTTACGTGTTGAGCAGTGTCTCAGCGGGCATGCGATGTGTAAAAAAAATGGACTTTCAGCTTAAGGTCATCAAATTGTAGTCCATAGTCACAGAAGCACAATCTTGCCGTGAATGATCTAAAATCTGAGTGCCCGGACAATTGCCTCAGCCCAGTGACATTTTTGGTTTTCGTCAGTATGACTTGTTAAGTGCTTTATATCATTGGGAGAGCATTAATGTTCCCAAAAGCTACTGCGACATAATGAATAAACGTCTGCTACAAACCAGACATTGATTGTTGTTAGCCGATAGCGCGCCTCACGTCCCGAAAATGACGTCCCTGTTGCCAAGAACAAGCGCGCACATCACGAAGGCATGGCAGCTCTAAGTCATCGTGGTTGTCTGTGTTCGTAGGAATAACTGATATACCTCATTTCTTGCGCGGGCAGTCCACACAGCGAATGAATCGAATGAACGCAACGGAGCCTAAAAAACCATTGACAGCTGAGAAGATCCAGATGGATGGAAAGGACTTCCAAAGGAATAAAAACTTCGCTTAATGAGCAAGCAAAGACTACCAGATAGGAAATCTATCATCAGTGCCAAACACGCAATTGCACACTCAGCAACTGTGTCATAAAGTAGGTGCACTTGCAAAGGCAACCCCGATTAACCCACGAATGTATAATAAAGTTAGAAGAAGGTAACATTTTTTGGGAAGTTTTACTACATAAAAATTCACAAAACACTAATGGAGCGGAAGAAAACCGAGGTAAAAATACAGAGGCGTCGTCTTATTTCAAGCCCACCTTCTTGCAGTGTAGAGAGATTAGGGTAACCAAATAGGCAGTTTAAAGCAACCCATGACGTCACGCGAAAATAGTCTCTAATCACAGTTATCCGAATCAGAGAAGAGAAAATTCTCGCTACGGTGACCAATCTTCGGCGTGCGCGTAGAACGCCGTGGTAAGAAATGAAATCGTGCTTTATTTCCTGCTCCTTGCATCGAGACCTTGGTTTCGTTTGTTCGTTCGTTCGTCTGTTTGTTTGTTTGTTTGTTGGGTTTTATGGCGCTTAGCAACCGAGGCCATCATATGTCATGACCTTGATTTCTGGTACGAGCTGGGCCATCAAGCACATGGCTGTCTTGGCAAGACCCTCGGCATTCTTTCCACTTTGTAAGACTGAAATAAATTTCGGCGCCAAAAACAAAATCGATGCGTAACCACGCACAGAGAAGGAAGAGATTGGCGAAACTAGAAGTTACAACATTTCGGAAGTAATACCGTGTTTTTAGACAAACATTTAACAACGGAATTCAAGTTTTCTACCAAGAATGAATGTAAGAGCTTAGAAATTGATTCTTTGAGGCAATAAATCTCACTTTAAAAAATTGAAGTTTTCACGCAAATGATATTAAGCTTCCAGAGCAAGGTGATAAATTAACACACGTTCAAACGTTTCCGTGTTTACGTTTCATGAATAACAATGTAAGCAATGCTTATAATACCTTTTTTAGAATACGCCTGAGAATTTATTTCAATGAGTAGGAGAATATCGTGGAGTTGCTCTCAAAAAGTAGGTAACTTGGATGTCGTTATCTTCTAGAGCAGGGTCGAGGAGCATTAAGAAAGTGATATATTGTTTTATTCGTGCAAGCATGAACGCACCAAACTAGGTGATCAATAGTTCTTCTATGAACTGGTAGTGGAGATTTTCAATAAAAAAAATTTTTTTGAGAAGAATAATGAAGCAGTGAGTTGTGACATAAGCAATATAAAATATGTCACAGGGTTATCAAGTGGGCAAAGCACATTAGCGAGAATGAAAACCTTCATAACTACACACATTACCAGCCCCGTGCATTGAGCAGTATGCGCTCACCACTGCTGTCGTGAGATGGAGCTGTTGACACGGGGACTCCCATTTGGAGGGTTCAGTACCCATTCGATCACTGTGAAATGCAGTGTCCCGACGTTTATCTCTTCATGGTATCGACTCTAAGACAGTGGATAGATGCAGGCCAAATGGAGGGCTACAACAGATGCTAAGGTAACTTGTTTCTCATGCCTGAAACCATACAGGCCAAATATGAAGCGCTGCATAGTTGCGGCATGAACCGAGACCTTGCCGTGCCTTCCTTCAATTTTAACCATAGTTCTCGTTTTCCAGGCTATTTTTTCGTTTCCCCTTGCTTTCACACTACCGTTTTTATGGGCTTGAATATAAAAGGAGATTTTGGCGCCTGACTGTGGCGCCGGCTACTACGTTTCACATAATGATAGAAAAACATTTCAACTGGCGCAGCTAAAGCACACACAATTCGCAATTCAAACAACACAATGGACAGGGCAGAAATGCTAACATAAAATATAAAAAAACAGTGAGCATTCATTTTGCCTAATGACGTAAATTGAGGATATACTATATCCTAAACGAGGATATATTATATACTATATAGCCACACAATGCTTCTTGATCAAGTTCTTGATCAAGTACGATAGGAAATCTAATCTATGGCTTGAATCTAGGTCTCGATCATGCTACCGCAGTATGAAAGAAGCGTGTTAAAAAACAGTTGCTGAACGCTGTTTTGTCGTTAGTTTGTTCGCTCACTGTTTATGGGTTTTCTAAATCTGTACATTTGACCACGTCGTGTTTCTTTAGGATCTTTTCCAAGGTATAGTTAAACATTAGCATCATCCTTAGCCTTTCTGGATTCTGTAAAAAAGAAAGTTGGTATCGAATGAAGGGCAAAGTTATGTGGCTCCTCTGATTGCCTTTTGCTCCTTAGTTACCAGCCTCATCGTACGACAGGATCTTTTTCCGCCTAAAATACGCTTCATTACTGTGGAAAACTGTCTTTCTGCTGGGTTAGTATAACCCCGCAGGGAGCCATACAGAGTACTTCCAACAATGATGTCTGGATATTGAGACAGCTCCCGGTAACCCACAGCTTAAGTCGTGTCATATTATCCCTGGAATTCGCCATTTTGTCCTAAAGTTATATCTTCTTTATTTCGCAACGACAGTTTCTCTCTCATCTTTCCTTTTAAGCTTTCTTCGGTTCCTAAAACCACAATACTGAGATCGTCTATATTGCTGCAGCAGGAAGAGTTTGGTTGCGGTCATTTTATATAGGAACTATCGGCACGTTCTTTCGTTAACATGGCAGCCTGGCAAATGTACTGTAATACCGCTCTATTCGGCGGCAATACCAAGTTGGCGGCAGTATATAGTAGCTATAATACTTCATATTTCATAGATTTCTACCCTGCCATTGTCAGCTTAAGTGAAGGCCAAGCAACAAAACAGGAGAGCAATGAACGTGGGCTGTAGTTTAAGGCCAGGACGACAGGCATGTTCATATGAGAGGAATGTTTTTTCTATGATAATGGTAGTCCCAAAAAACGAAATCATTAATGACATTACACGGTGTGCTTAAACTAGAACGCAATGTGTCTATATTGTTCGTACCATACGAAACGAGGCATCACTTGCTAAGGGATTCTCTATACCAGTCGCGCGAACACCACAATGTTTTTCCTTTCTTTAATATTAGCAGGAGTGGCGGAAATTTTTTAGCACAAGTAAAGAACACACACCATAACTTCGCGTGCAACGCAAAGCCCCCATCTAGAGATACAGCGGGTATATCCAATCACTTCTTCTTTTCCATCCCAGTTAAGCCCTCTCTAAAAAATGACAGCAGTAAAAACGAGGGATAACCTTTCGCTTGTATAGATGTGTTTGTTTACCGCGACGACTACGTCTGGTTCAGAAAAGTTTGTGCGCGAGAAATTTTTTTTGAAATTCACGGCAAGCATGAAAGGCATAAGAGAAGGCCCAAATGGCTGAACTCAGGGAAACAGCGCAAGTGAAGTGATCGCCACTCTCATCGCCCCTACGTGCATTATAACGTTCCGATCTAGGGGAAGGCCTATTTCAGGATGCTGTCGTATCCCGCTTTCTTGTTAAGGTTTACCGTTTTTCCGCCCCAGAAGTGCTTGCTTGCTTATACGCATTTTACTTCGCCTCATAGCGTTTCCGATGTGAATGTATGTGTACCTCTACTTTATAGAGGCATCGTATTCGATGGGGGCAAATGTTTTTCAATCCTGTTGGCGGCCCGAGGCAGAGTTCACGGAACCAGTGGTGCGTGCATAGCATATAGTGAGATTTACAGGCAGCCATAAATTCACGGGGGCTTTTAGGATTCCGAGCGGCCGTCGAGGAAATGTTTTTGCGCGGGAGTCGCGTAAAACTCGACGGTGCTGTGGTCATTTCTCGGGAGAAAAAAAATAAAAAGAATGACGGACACAAACTGCTCCCTCCTACGTGCGTTCTCTTATTTTTCATTTTCTTTTCTGCCCAGTTCTCTTTGGCCAAAGTGAGCAGAGAAGAACGCATACTCTCAGGAGAGCACCTTACTCACTTTGCCTCCCGGAGTTGAGCACAACTGCTCCGGAGTTTCCTCGCCAAGGCGGTAAGAAAGGCCATATTCCAGGCCTTAAATAAAATTTGCTTTCGCTCTCTGCTCAGGCGAATAAGACGCCTGGTGTCCCTTTGAAAGAAGAGAGACGCGCGAGAACTGATCTCACGGTTGAACAATCAGGCCTACTTCCAATCTTCGCTAACCGGAACCATTAGGAGGGAACCGCGTTCTTCTACCACCTTGGCTGTCGTGAAGGCGCTGAATCGAAGCGAAAAAGAAGGCACCGGGCGAAGCGCCTGAGCTGTGAACCTACGATAAAATTGGAACGCGCCCCCAAACAAGTCACTGTCCTAAAAGAGCTGTTCTTCGCTTGCCTCTCCGGTCTGTCTTTACCTGTAACGCACAGTGAGTTTCTTCGTGAGTGTTCAAGCAGAAGAAATTGCAATTGGCCTGTCACAGTGAAAGCGTGAGAGCTGTTCCTTTCTTATATGCCTCAAGACTTACAGTTACGACTGCTGTCCTTCGCCATGTATGGTCAAGCTCATGCGTTCGCTCATGTTTAATATTGACTGGCTTCGCGCATTTTCTCGTTAAAACTGCAGATTTAATTATAAAGCTTCTAGGATATTAGCAAAGTTATAGCAGTTGTTTTATTAGGTTAAAAAAATGGTACGCGCGCTACAAAAACAATAAAGTAAAAGTAACCAAATATTCTAAGGGGTCCTTTGGTCAGGCGTGGGTTTGAACAAAGGAGGAAGCGTTGAAACAGCTCACAGGAAAGATGAAGACAAGACAAGTTCGCACCTATTCTGTGTGCTCTCTCAAAGTTATTTTCTTCGTTCAAACATTGAAACTCACAACCTAGGCCAATTTCCTTGTCCAAGCAAATGCACTATACCCATGCCTGCAACGCTAATGCAGACTTTGCCTTCTTAGTTGCAGTCTCACCTCTTCAGCTGCAAAAGAAAACTGCAACTCATTATTTCCTTGTTCCTGAGTTTGCTTGGACACGTTATCGCTTTTCGGCGCTTCAGCGCTGTACAGAAGCGACCAGTAAAGTACTCTCATTAGGTAACGGCAGGACGTAATTCGTTGTGTGTCCGGAGCCTAATTCTATTTCGAAGAAGCTATATTTACGGTCGGCACAAGCTCTTTTGTGATCTGCGTCTTTCTAGGACGCGATGCTAACTCTGTTAAGACTTCCAGTCACTGACCTTTCGATGATGCATGCCATGAACTGGCTGCTAGCTACACTGAAACTCCCTTGGACATCCTGAGGACGCCTGAGACGTCCTGCGGACGTCCAGTGAAGCTCCAGTGCCCATTGGGAGGGTTCTCACGAGTATAAGAGGGGGAGGGGACATAGAATCGCTGCTGTCGTTGACGGTCAGTTGCTGCATACTCCGAAGGATATGCCTAAATTTCGGCTTAATTGTAAATGTATGTGTATGAGAGTCACACTTTAATTGCCTAAGAAGGCATTGTATGTGAAACTTCGGGAAACTAAGCGCATTCGATTACTCATGCAAACGGAATAGCAGAATGCAAGGCGCTGCAAGTAAGGCAGTCAGTCATACTGAAGCGAGAACTTGTCTGTAAGTTTGTTTCTACGTGGGATTCCATGCAATCAGTTCTGTAAGCATCAGGAAGCCAGAAAATATTTTCAGAAAAGGAACCTAATATTTCACAGGACTTTAGACATAACGCCAGAAAATTTGGGTTTCAACAACCAAATGAAAAAAATATTCAACTGAGCTCCAACGTTTACTTTCAAGAAATGCAGAATATCTTGTGGTTTAACGAACGCAGTTGGAGGTAGGGAGCCTTTAATTTCATAAAAATTATCTCGCAATATTCCGCTCAACTTTAGAAAAGTGCAATTAGTATACGAGTTCGACTGCACACTTTAGGCCGGAACGTTAGAAATCGGACTCAAAGCTTTGTACTGTTTACATTCCTGCAGTTTCCTCCTTTCACATGGTGTACAGACCCCATCAGAGCGCGTTTGTGTACTGAGAGACAGCTAACCGGATAGAACTTCCAACAAAGCATCACTGAAGGGTGGAATTGTTTGAGCAGCTCAGCCTTACTCTCCCCTTTTCCAAGCCACATACAATGCCTGTTTGTCCGTGTCGCGAATGAAAATGATTGTTGTTTTTTTAAACTGCTCGCCGTGCTGTCCAGATGCCAAGTGGTCAGCTCCGCTTTCATTTTGTGCTGTCTGTGCCCTGTGTGCGTTACTGTCTTCTTTTTTTTTTCACTGAGTGCTCCTGGGTAACCGGCATACTCTCGTCGAAATCTACACAGTCCCATTTACGAAGCCACGGCAAGCGTCCGGCTGCCGTACTCTTTGTCAGGCTCCTAAGTTCTGTACTCCCGCATACTGATTGAAAAACGTGGCGACTAACGTGCCCGTAAAGTTCAGTCCCCTTAACTCCCGTTAACCACCGAGCTGAAATATTGATCAGCCGTGCAGGCAGCTCTGCGACGATGCTGGGTGCCTCGAATGCAGGGGAGGATGAAAGGGGGGGAGGGGAGAACGGTGAGCAATTTGAGGCACGAAAATGGGGGGCAACGTCTGGCTCGCTTCGGACGTGCCCGCCCCGCTCTATTCAGTAACGAGGCGGAGTTCACACACAGCGGGTCTTCTGAACGCCGTTGGCATCGTTACGAATTATACGACAGCGGCATTTGCGACCCCATTTTAAAGTGGCGCCCCGCAGTTTTGCGCTGAATTGAAATGTGGAGGACAATGCTTAGCGGAAGCGAGAAACAATGAAGGCGAAAATTTCCACCGATTCACCGGTGCGTAAAATAGGCGAGTCTCGCGTATGCCCCAGCTGTGGCAACTGGAAAGTCCCGTAGGAACACCTTACTGCTGCGAACTGAGCAAGGTGACAACGTAGCGCAGACTGGGTTTATCGGAGGAGGACCAAACCCAACGCCTATTTCGAAAAGTTCTTACAGACAAAAAAAAAAGCACTGCGCACGTGCTACATTCTTTGGAGGAAGTCTGAACTTAATGTTGTTTTAGTTACGAGGCAAAAGTTAGAAGCGTTCACCTGTACAGGGTGTGTTTTTTTCGATGAGCTTTACAGGTGTATTCACAGGGGTTTTCAACGGCCATAGAAAGCGATGCTCTCGACGAAAAGGCAGTTTTAACATAAGGGAGTTTACACAGTGCCGTTCGTCGCTTCTGAGGCGGTTGTCAGTGAGGAAGCATGGTGGTGACAAGAATCTGCGATTGTTTCTTTTAGTTGATTAGAGTTGGTTACAGTTTCCCCGCTGAGCGTAAGGTTACAAGATTGAATGCCAACCTTGGCGGTCACACTTCTATGGAGGTGAAGTGAAGAATGAACTCGTTGAAATTGTTCTATGGCTGCCGAACTTCTTTGGCTGAAAGGAAAGCGAAATTATAACGTTGTGCGGAGACAGGGTTAAACTTTGTTTTCTGTGTCGCAAAACGGGAATATATGTGTGGTGCACTAAACTATTGAGCGAGTACTCCATTTCTACTTGTTCTACTTGAAGCAAAGTCGGTTCACGCACCTTTTTTTTATGCATCAGCGTGTTTGTCATCATTGAGGGTTTCAAAATAAGTGTGTACAGACAGACCTCCGGTGTTTTCTAACGTGCGTAGACATGACCCACAATACTAGACTTTCTTCACTTCCCCTCCATAGAAATGTGAGCGCAAAGGATGGCATGCAAACTTGCGATTTTACGCTTAATGAGTAAACTGTAACCAACTCTAACCAACTAAAAGAAACTACCGCAGATTCTTCTCATCACCATGTTTCTTCACTGAAAACTGCCTTTGAAGCATCAGTTTTTTTTAAATTTTTCTCCGCGAAGGGTGAAGGTGCCCTGGATGATCCCCGCTATGATTATGAACAGAAGGTACACCCTTATCTAGACAAGCTGCATGTATGCAATGTGAACAGTTTTTTAGAGCGCTTCTAGTTACAAAGAGACCTCCATGTAAGAAAATCTTACTCTTTACGTGGTCACGACTGCTAATTTGTTCTGAAAGAAGGTAACGCTTCAATTTTTCCTTTTTATACTAAGAGCCTCTAAAAACAATAAAGAATGAATGAACATGACTGCGTTGCTTAATGAAGAGAAAATATAATGCGCTCCGTTCTAAAGTAATGCGCTACTCAATAGCAGGACTTGAGCTCCTGAACGTAAGCTTCTTCTTTTTGCTCTTTGAAGAGTATTGCGTCTCTCGAGGAGGTGGAATCATCCACCTGGTGGTCGATATGGCAAACGTTTATTGAAAAACGATATTCAGATAAGAACGGAGCGTTGGCGCTTCGTGCATGTTTTGAGAACACTTACGTGATTGTAGTAGTTTCACTTCATCGAAGGGCTCGACTTAAGACACCGTCCGTGAAGGCTCATTTCAATGTTTCGTCGACACAGCCACTTGAAAATCCACTCAGCATCTAAAGAAAGTATAACGAAAGAAACAGGGCAGATCTGTCAGTGAATACGCTGCTGTAAACAGGGTGGAGCAAATTCGCAGCAGTAAACACCGCAGGAATGAGATCGGTATTTAGTGGAGTAAGTTCGCGAAAGTAAATAGTACAGTAGGCATACCCTTACGTATTTTGTATTGATGCTTATTAAATGCCGACATGACGCAGCATAGTCTTGAAGTAGGGAGGTCTGACGGGACCAATTGTTTTAACAGTACTCAGCAGCAAGAACGCAAAGAGAAATTTCATACGCTGTCAGAATGCAGTTTGAAAAAAAATTTTGTTTCCATTCATCTGCAAAAACCTACCAGGCTTAGAAACCCAATGAACACTGAACCTCCCTTATACGTCCTGCGGACGTCCAGGACGTCAATGGGACGTCCAAGGGAGTTTCAGTGCCCGTTGGGAAGGTATGGGTGCGGGCTGGTTGGTACTGCCTTGTAAGACGAAAAGCGCGAAAAAACACACGGACGCAAAGAACGACAAAGGACAAGCGCTTGTCCTTTGTCTTTCTTTGCGTACGTGTGTTTTTTCGCGCTCTTCGGCTTACTATACTACCAGGCTTCCACGTTTTAATATTTTCGCAGCTAGCAATAAGTGTAAAGTCTTGCGGAGAAACGCTGAGCGAATGATGATGAGTTAGCGTGCAACAACGACAGTGGTGGGGCGTTTTGACGAGTTCCGCCCAGTTATATGGGGACACCGAGTACGAATACTGCACTTGGAGCCCCGCATACCGCATCACTGCTCATAGCCGCCTTGCTCATGTACAAAGCACAACAGACAAGCAGTGTCGCTTGATAGGAAACTGCGAAGCAGATCGGTATTTCGCATTACAATTACAAGAACTCCCGAAACATCACACTTATATTGTGTAAGTCCAATCTGCCAATCAGCCTTTGGTCATTGAGCCATATGCTGTGTCGACAACATGATTTTATGTTCGCTATATGAAATGCTTTTGGCTCCGATCCTCGCCAAGCTTGTCGAACAACATCCGAAATTGCGCAGGCTGCCGCTGCAGCCGCCGAGATTGTCCATCATAACTGTGTCATAAAAAGAAAAATATTCATTGAACCCAAGCTGGATTAGAACTCATGCTGGCGCACGCCCGACACCTTCTTCGTATGACAACTCAGATCATTAAGTCGTCGCAGCAAGGATGAATACAGAGATCCTAACAAGAATTTTCATTTGTGAACCACATTTGAAAGCGGTTAGGTGGCCAGAATGGGTGGCTCTGTAGATAGGCAGAGCCTCTAGTAAGAACGTGGGCTGTCTCAAAGGTAACACGGGGTGATCGATTAAGGACGCTGCTAGTGATTGCGAAAAAGCTTAGGTGGCGACGCCTGCCACACCGAAGCAAAGGCGACGGGCATAAATCATTGTCATCTTTATGGGTCCCCCTTCCAGCATCTCTTTAACAGTTGATCGTAAAGAAGCCTATGTTTTTGTTTAATTTTTTATATGCTTTGGCATTGCAGACTGGAAAGAAGAGGCAGGCGGCATCAATACATGAAACAGAAGATAAAGTGCATTACAGAAGAGCTAATACGAATATCGCAAATTCCACAGACAGCAAGAAACTGAACCAAGGAAAAACGTAAAGTTAGAACAAAAAAAAACAGCACGGCATGTGTCACAATAAAGAGAGCGCGAACACAGATTATAATCCCACAAGAGGAAAAAAAAGGATGAATCATGCACAGTAAAGAGCTGTATGCGCCATTTTTCCCTTTAGACCACCACCAACCCTCGCGTCACAACCAATCGTAGGGGCAGAAATGCTTGCTTAGCCACTGATGTGACGCCGCACACGCAGTGAAGAAGCTGCTTAGGCGCAGCGATTGTTATCCGCATCGTTATCCACATGGCGATGCTTTGGAGACTGACCTGAAATGTGGCCAAAGGCAGACTTTTTCCCTCGCCATAACATACGCACTTTGTACTTCCCTTTCACAAGTATGAAGCTTGATAGGTTAACTTAGTTATCTAAGTAATGTTTTTCAACACCCAATTCTTAATCTTTCGAATGAAACCACTCAATTTAAACGTAAATGCAGTTATTTCTAAGCAGGAGAGTGCAATGCGGGAGCAGCAGTTTGTTCTTCAGCAACTGGTCTCCTTTATGCTATCCTTTAATTAATAACTGGGCTTTTGTGTTTATACACGCCTGCACGCAGAAATGACCAATGCCAAAAAAAGTTGTGCATGTTTTGTTTACAGTTCTCATCCTGCATTAAGTGATGAGAGACAAACTCTATACTACGCAAGGGGACAAACTGTTTCTCACTCGCTGAAGACCAAATCGCTTGGACACTCCTTTTATCTTTTTAGGCAATATGGAACATATAGGATATAAAAACAATGGGGTTCATTTTCTCACATTAAATTCCAGAAAAACACAAGCGCCCCCAGGGGGATTCCGGATATATTGATTGTTATAGTGCAATCTAACGGCATGGAAAAAAATTAGACTACTTCCTGTTGAAAAAATGCTCTCGTCTAGAATTTTTCGGTACGAACATAGGTGGAGATTCTTGGATGGCAGACGCAGGAATAGTCCACTCTGAAAACGTGGCAAACGAAGTTCAGTTCAATACGCCCATGACAAACTTTGCTGCGGCAAGTGAAAAAATTAAGGACATTAGCATACAGAAAGTCCTTACTACCGTGCGTGCTTTAAACTTAATTTGAAAACAAATCCCTCTTTGTTCCTTCCCCTTTATACCCCCAAACCTTCCCTTTCAGGAGGGTAAGAAATCCGAACCATTCGCAGTTAACTTTCCGGCCTATACTTGCCCCCCCCCCCCCCTCCTTTCTCTTTGGCGTCATGATATGCCGTAGGACTTCCTTTTCAACGATTGAAGTGAGAGGATAACGCGATCACATATTGAAACGAAAAATGAAAGGGTCAGTCTGCTAATTAGAGAGAAGTAGAGGACAACTAACGCTTTAGGTTGAAATGATGCAGGAAACCGTACGAAAATGAGCAGAGTCTTTCACTCTACGGCAGAGTGGAGAGGGCAACACGGCCTGATCATCAGCAGAATCGAGTGAGAACTCTCCGTACTCGTAGCTACGCTTCCTTGATCGGCCACCGCTTCATTCGACGTAGCGTGTGCCCTCCTCTGCGTAGCTATTTTCCCTTCGAAAAGTGCATCGAGTTGCGGAAGGAGGCAGAGTTGCAAGTTTGGGAAACGTGGAGTTATGGCGCAGCAGCTTTCGGCAAAGCTACGCAACGGGCAGAGATTGCATCACGTTGCTATCGCAACATGATGCAACCACTTTTTTTCTGGGACGGAATGCTTGACGTGAAGAAATGTAATGCCGTGCAGGTCAGACGGGTGGTCAAGTTGGCCAGAATTTGGGAAGCAGACTTGTAAACGGCTGGCGCGGTCACGAGGTTCGTTTTCACTGCAGCAACTTCAACCGAAGAACCATCTCAAGAGGTCATTTCTAAAACGGAATGTCACCAAAATTTATGCACGGTGCTTGAGAGAAAGGGTTTCACCACCGCTGATAGAGGCAATTTAGTTTCCTCTTACCACACTCACGTACGGCTAGACTCGATCCGCGAGTTGTGCCGTCAGTATACAGCTCATTGAGTCTGTCCATTCAACTTTGCTGACCAGTCCAGCTACTACCTTTGAAATGAATGGGAGGATCTGTGGGCTGAGTGTTCACCCGCTGACCCGGACCGTCGTAACGGTGTGGACCACGAAATGGTTGCAGCGTTTTGTAGCGTGTAATTGATGTCGGCGTTTAGCGCAATTCGGTTCAAGCTCTGGTTGGGATGAAAAGCGCAAAGAGGATAGGTCGAAAACCCAAGCTTTATAGCTCCAAGAAACACAGAAATGTCTTTCAACTTCGTGTCTCCTCGCAGTTTTACGTTTATTGCAAAGAAATCACGATGACCACACTCAGCCTAGCTACGTGCACTTTTGACAAAAGCCCCCTCCCATTGGCATTAAATTCACTTTATCCTACGCCAGTGTAAGCCATCTTATCCTGGCAATTTTTTTGATTTTGTCCGCCCACCTACATCCTCTCGCCTTCGGCTGTTTTTATTCTTCTCTTGGAATCTACCCTGTTGCCCTAAAAACCATCAGTTATCTTTGTCTTGGAATACATTCCTTCCCCATGGCGATTTATTTTTCTTGATTTCAGCTAGAGTAGGATATAACATAAAAATAGCAGTTCGTAACAGTGGGCCACGGTCTGCGGCATCCTGTATTACTCCGATGGCCAATCACAACAGTGAAGAAAATCAACTTTTTAATGTTTGGATGTATCAAAGAAGCCAGAGACACCAAAATTTATTGACGTGATTAGCTTCCTCTACAGATTAGCTTCAACACATAAAGAAAGCTTAAACAACGATTAGCTTCTCCTACAGATAAAAAAAATTTAAACAACAAATTTTAAGGAATTTTATACGGTGGTCCTGAATGTGGGAGCAGCTTCGTTGCAGACTTGAGTTGATTCGACTGCAGATATCATTAACTCGCGTTGCTTCTTTAATTAGGCCACTTCCTTAGGTGATTTCCTTGTCCGCATTATAATTTCACCCATTTCCGTTAGCCTCCAAGTTTCGATTGGTTGTGTGTAAAGGACCGCTGCACGCGTAAGAACTGGTCCCTACCATGTCCATACCTGTGTGCATTAATTACTCTTTTTGTCATCTATAATGATGGAATACTAAGGTCATGGCATTGTTATCCACTGCTTTGTTTTGACTTAATTCTACAGCTACCTACCAGAATACGTTACCTCGGCTTTCTTCTCGGAAACCTGTCACGTCGCCGATAAGGATTCCACTCGTCAGCCCGTTCAACACCTCCCGGACAATCTTCCGTCGATAACGATCATCATCGCTCGTTCTTTCAACCACTAATTTTCGCTCAAAGCAAGATGCCAGAAAGACGAAAATGCAACGAAAAATAATGAGGACTTGTGTGGTTGCCGCCCGAAGTGCTTAGCCGCACGCCGTCGATGGGTCACTCGAACTTCCCCGAACGACCGAAGTACAGGAGCACCCAATCTATCGAAGAGGATATAAGTGGCCGTTCATCCATCACGCTACGTCGAGCCCTCTAAGGCGCCCCTACCCACTACTTGCAAACTAATTCCCCGCCGCTGCTTAGCTATCGCCCCCTTCGCCTTGCACTGGAGGCACGCCTGGGCAGCGCCGCAGCATGGCTTGCTCACTTAGCAGTTGCCGGGCGCCGCTACCTTGGGGGTCATAAAACTCCGCCCTGAACCCCGGAGCGAAGTTTCGCATTTGCATACATTATAAACAAAGCTCCTTGTGGAGTATTTAACGGCGCGCCGTGGTACTGCTTCCTTAATAAGGATTTTTTTCTTTATTTCCTTGCTCCTGATCCTTACAGATAACTGGCCTCGATTCATCAATTCTCCATTTTTTTTGTACTTCTTGCTTCGCGCATGTTTCGTGCATACATAGTAGCACCTGCATTTTGGTGCCTAATTTAAAGAAAACTGTGGAAACAGTAAAATGACATTAATGCATAATCCTTTGCGCAGACACAGTCAGACAAATTGGCTGTTAGAAAAAATCCCTCGCATGAGATCTTGAAAGATAGGAGCTCGGCGTCCACTCGAGATAACGTTAACAAACTGCGCCTGGGGAAATTTCTGTACTTATGGACGGCTGCTGTTGCTTACTGAGAATATAACTTTAGGTTACGTTACTTAAACTCAACGCCGGAGGCTATTTTAGGAAGCATAAATGCCGGGTGCTAGGTCCCAGAGCATTGCAGCATTTCATCTCCCCTTATTTCTACAAGTTCAGCGCTCCGTCGTTGAGACGAATGCATGTCCCCAGAAACTAGTGCCTGTCCACATCACGGTTAGCAGTAAGTTGCTTTATTCGCAAGAGGCTAATATTTAAAGCCCCATTTGAACGCATCTAAAGGCGGAGGACTTGAAGAATTTGCATGGCCACCTAGGCTATGCTGGAGGTTCCCAGGCTACAGGATCTACTTTTGAGCAGCCGCATTTACGACACTATCGAAGCTCGAAATCTCTGGAAGATGAGATATCTCATTGACCGTCTGAGGACTATTTA
>JARKHS020001085.1:0-172159 GCA_030143305.2 Amblyomma americanum
CTGACGCGAATCTTACCCGCCGCGGTGGTTCAGTTACGGTGTTCGGCTGCTGAGCATCATAACGAGGGATGATGATACCCCGGCCGCGGCGGCCCCGCTTCGATGGAAAAAAAAAACGGTTTTTGAGAAAAGGAAATGCCGCAGTATCTGCATCACATCTTGGTGGACACCTGAACCGCGCCGTACGAGAAGGGAGGAAGGTGGGAGTGGAAGAAGAAAGGAAGAAAGAGGTGCCATATTGGAGGGCTCCGGAGTAATTTCGACCATGCACCTGGGGATCTTTAACGTGCACTGACAACGCACAGCACACGGGCGCCTTTGCGTTTCGCCTTCTGGCCGCCGCGGCCGGGTTCGAACCCGAGAACTCCGGCTCAGCAGCCGAGCTTATAATTTTCTAATTTTTGAAGCGAAAGCTTCACTACGCTAGGTAAAGCTGATTTCGCCGTGCGCTTCCTGTTGACCTTCATGTGAGTGAGAGGTCAAGCGTGGCTATAGGCCTTACCATATGTGGTCCACCATGGCGTCGCACCACTTGACCGTTGACCTTTCGGTTCGCCGGTAGAGGGTGGTAGAATAGTCATGTGACAATCGCGCGATGTCGCGCGATCTTGTCGTCGTGACGTCAGTCTGTGGGGAATATGTATTGCCGCAGCGTTCATTGGGTAACCAACCTCTCACGATGAACCATTAATTTAACTGCCACCTGCCAGGGTGGGCGCGCTGTCTAACCAGTGTGCGGAACGCACTCAACGTTGCAGACGCCAAGCCGCGTCTAGTTGCCCGATACATCACAGCTTTCGCTCTCTATCCAGGTTCAGCAATAGTAAATCCGTAGCTAATTTTTATCAGTCTTTAAAAGTGTAAACTGTGGGGTTCAAGGAAGAAACAGGCCACTGTAGCTACCTCGTACGGATAGCAGAAGGCTGAAAAAAAATGAATTGAGAGAAAGAGAACAGACCCACGCCGCAGCCATCTGGGCCGTAACGATTACGATGGCTGCGGAAGAAGCCATCGGCCCATATACGCCCTCGGCCCCCTCTGCTGCCTCACTTTGAAGTGTAAGGAACCTTTGCGTCTGCTCACCAGCCCATCGCGTTCATGTCGGGTAATGCGTTGAAGTTTGATTGTAGCCGAGCGCCCTCAGTGGGTAGGGCGCTCGGCTACTGATCCGGAGTTCCCGGGTTCGAACCCGACCGCGGCGGCTGCGTTTTTATGGAGGAAAAACGTTAAGGCGCCCGTGTGCTGTGCGATGTCAGTGCACGTTAAAGATTCCGGAGCCCTCCACTACGGCACCTCTTTCTTCCTTTCTTCTTTCATTGCCTCCTTTATCTCTTCTTTCACTCCCTCCTTACGGCGAAGTTCAGGTGTCCAACGATATATGAGGCAGATACTGCGCAATTTCCTTTCCCCAAAAACCAATTATTATTATTATTAACTCACTCCTTCCTTCATGCGCATTTCGCTCTTTGGGGAAGGAAAAATAAGATACAAATGTTTGAGCGGTCCGCCCGGAGAGAACCTCACCTCTTCACCTGTCGTCACAGCTCCATAATGGAACCGGCTTTCGGGCAGCTGCTGTTCACCTTCTCCGTGAACCTGTACAAGCAGCTGTTGAGCGCGGACAGCAACGCCAACGCCAGCAGTCTGCTCTGTTCGCCCCTGACCATTGCGGCGGCCCTAGGCATGACGCTGGCTGGAGCCCGGAACAACACGGCCAAGCAGATCCGAGCCCTGTTCGTCGAAGCCGTGAGTCAGACGTATATGTCGCAGTCGAGCGTGCAACCGGTTTCCAGCTTCATCTATAGCGTGGCAGTCGCACAGGAACGCTATGCGACTGAAGTAGACGTATGCATAAATACGCGGTGGCTAACGACGCCTGATGATGATGATGCGTTTAGTCGTTTCGATCGGAAAGCGAACCGCGATCTTTCATGCAGCACTTTCACGCTTCGGCTCATTGATCAGTGTTTGCACCTGTCCCTCTCCTATAGCTGCTAAAGATATGTACATACGAAGCTCTCTGAACCGGCACTTAGCAGTATGAAGCGAACACGGGGTTCAAGAGCAATAAACAGACTATAAACCGCAGTGGTTCTTTTGTACAGGCGCGTTGAAACGCATTTTATGGCGTTGGGATTATTAACTATGGTCTCTCTTTGAGACGAGCATACTTATTGCTCCTTCTCATCTTCATATGGATTCGATGCCGATTTTTCTAGCGCCAGATCCACATCTGAGTCAAAATATGTTTTCGACGTGCCATATCTTCAGATGCCTTCCGGAAGCAGACTGAGCGACGGTCGCGGTACGTCGGACGACGCCATCCACGCCGCGTTCGCGTCGCTCATGATGAGTCTGAGCCGAGTCTTCGACGACAACCACCACCAGGCGCCTTCTGGCGGCGTCACCTTGCGCCTGGCCAACAGACTGTACACGGGCCTCGACCTGCAGCCGTCCCCCGAGTACGCGGCACTGGTGAACGCCTCGTACGGCGCGTCGGCGGCCAGCGTGGACTTCGGCGCAGACCCGGAGTCTGCGCGACGCGTCATCAACGAGTGGGTGTCCCGCGAGACGGCGTCCAAGATCGCGGAGCTCTTGCCGCGGGGCTCGGTGGAGGCGTCCACGTGTGCGGCGCTCGTGAACGCCGTCTACTTCCGGGGTCTCTGGGCGGACCAGTTCGAGCCCGAGCTGACCGCCGAGGAGCCCTTCTACGAGACGCCCACGAAGAGCCGCAAGGTGAAGATGATGTACAAGAACGGCCGCTTCGCCATCGGACGCCACGAGGGTCTTGGAGTCAGCCTTGTCACCATTCCGTACAGGTACGCGAGGCGCCTTTTCAGGCCGTTCTCCTGAATATTTTCAATGCAATAGCATTAGAAGCCCCATCGAGGGGTTGGGTGGGAGGCGTCCTTCCATCACATAACAACCAGTACCGGAAGTGACAACTACGTTTCGAGGTATCTTCATTGTGCCCGTGTCAACGACCAGATGACCCTAAGAGATGTCTGCTTGTGCAGAGACACGTGTAGGGATCCGCGAACACAACCATCAAAGAATGAAATACAACTCGATGTAAATGCATCAACAGCTCTAATGCTAACGCATTGCCAGCACATAACGTAATTTGGTGGCCTTGTGAAGTTTTTTCCAATATCTTGCAGATGACACAGAAGTTAATCTTCTTTATTTTTTGCGTAGCTTGAAATGGTTCAGGTATTGCTATTTACTGTGACAACCCCAGAATCCCAAGTGAACTGCCTCCTGGTGTCGTGATCAAGCTCATCAAATGAGTGTCGTTTCTATGCATCTTTTCCAAAGTTATCATGGAGGCTCACGATCACAAAAGCTAATCGGGAAATGAAATTAAGGAAACTATATTGAGTATTAGTGTCGGCGACGGCACTGTTATCCTGTATTTCCTCTACGGCAGTGGCCCCTGTGATGGTAGAGTCTACAACGAAGTGGAACGCACTTCAGAAAGGTATATGCTTAAACGAAAAAGGACGGTTCCCCGGTGACTAAATGGCCTCATTGCCACCGTTCATCACTCGCGACGGGAGGACACGGCCGCCTCCTCCGTTTTTAAGGGAACAATGCCGATGTGCGCTGCTCAGCATGCCGTTCTAGGATACATATGAACAGCGTCAGAGCTTTGACTTGATAGCAATCGCGGGAAAATAGCACCTATTTCTTGCTCTAAGATGCACAAAAATAGGATTGTTGATCCTGAGTTCTGCGTTGCTCTAATAAATTTCAAGCGGCAGTGCAATGAATCCAGCCGGCGGTGCTCGCAGGGGCCTGAAGGCGTCCATGGTCGTGGTCCTTCCTGACAAAGTGGACGGGCTCGCTGACTTCGAACAGCGGGTGACCCCCTTGGAACTGGCCTCACTGATCTCCAGTGCGAACAGCACCACGAAGGTATGCGTCCCGTGGTGCGGCACGTGATGACGTAGTACTTTTTGAGCACATTTTTATGCAAGTCGCCAAAAGATGTGCGCAGTAGACTTAGCGATTTGGATATATGACTGTACTTTGTGCTTAAACGAAGTGCGTCGAAGTGCTACATAGCATCATATTTGTGGGACACAAGACGTTCCGTGAAGTGAGGCGTTTGGGTCTTCTCTCAAGCGCCTTCACCAGGAGATACTGATTAGTCACGCTTGGCTGACATGAAGCCAATTACTTTCATACTCTCGGTACTGGACGCTGGTGATACAGCGCTTGTTTTCGACGCATTCAAAAGAATCTGATCTTAGTTAACTTCATCCTTGCGCCTGTTTTCGGAGACCGCAGAGAGGCACCGCACTCTTGCCTCGTGCTGTGAATGTTTAAGAGCGGGGATCTGGTGGAATTGGGGGAACATCGGCAAACCAGCCCTGCACAACAACGTTACACATGTATAACCTGCTCGTTGAGCTGGTGCGTGGTGTCAGTAACGCGGAAAAAGAGCAGTACTTTATAAGCATAGGAATAAACAAGCGGGGTAAAACTGCACACACATTTGGTTCTGAGTTCTCCTAACGAATCTTGCGAAGCATATACCTATAACTTAAATTCGGGTTGCTAGTGGTAAATTTCCGGCATTTTTTCAGAAATCTTTAATTGAAGTAGCTATATATATAGCATGTTCAGTGCGCAAAATTTGTACGATGCCCGACATCTCGTTGCCGTTGCTGCATCTTTGGAGGGTTCAAGCCAATCATCGGGTCTACATTTAGAACACGCATAAATTAACTAAAATCCCTAATTCCGTGGACCTTAAAAAAACTTGTGGTAGCATCCGTGTGACAGGCACTTTTGTTCGCGACGTTGTCTTGCCATGCTGCTCCCGTGACTGTTCAACGTGGTAGCCATGCTTGGAAGTTCGACCGCACAGCTCCGTTCAATTCTCTCCAGGTCCGCCTGAGGCTGCCCCGGTTTAAGTTGTCGACGACCACGGACCTCCTCCACACCCTGTCTTCCATGGGCGTCACCGACCTGTTCAGTCCGCGCGCCGACCTCTCGGGAATCGCAGCGACTCTCCCCAGCAGCGGCAGCAATTCCAGCGCTAGTCCAGCTGGATGTGGCCGAGGCACTGCAGGCGGCGTCTCTGTCGCCCTGCACAGCGCCGCCATCGAGGTGACCGAAGAAGGCACCGAGGCAGCGGCTGGCTCGGCCTCGATCTTGACTCGCCGTGACGCCGTTGAGTTCACGGCCGACCACCCTTTCTTGTTCCTGGTGCGGACCCAAGGGACAACACCTCTGGAAGCCGATGTCGTGCTCTTCGTGGGAAGTGTGCGTCGGGTAGACGACGTTTAAATGTGGCGGCTAGGAAGAACCCTGTGCGCAGAAGACAACATGGATGCGATCACGCTTCGACGCTTCCAGTAGAGTGTATTTAATTTATTTCAAATTCATCTCACATAATGCCGCGAAGGCCAGTGCAATGAAATACAGGGAAGCATGGAGGTTGTGGGCGCATACTTGTTGGCGCTGTGTTCATTTCTACAAATCCACTTCAGAATTCATACTCATGCGTTCTATTCATTCTAGTCACTCGAGTGAGAGAGCTTAGAGGTTTTTTTTTCTTTTTTTTAAGCTTTGCTGACGTGTGAAGCCACGAAACGATACTATTATTTGGGGCCGCAGTGGTGTCCCGTTGTCATTTTCCCACAATTTATTTCTCTTTCATTTCAGATGAATTTCTGCAAGGCAGTCAATGAAAGGGAAGGAAAAAGAAGTTTGAGGGCACATACTTGTTTACGTTGCCTATTTATTCATACAACTGTTATTTACATGTGAATGTTGTGTTTTCTAGTCACTCAAGCGAGGTGAACATTTTCTGACGCCGTGCAGCTGATAACGTAAATGCTGTCATATACACATTCTCAAGGCTCACAATCTTAGATGGCTCTACATTCGCCGCTTGCATTTCTGCTATGATTTGAGACTGGCTACGATAGGTTCGCAGGATTGCTTAAAGCGACGAGAAAATAGGCAATATAAAGATGCGATGTAACAAAATGGGAGCTTTAGCTTTTAAGAGGCACTAAAGCTACTTTCATTCTGTACTTCGCTATTAAAAAGGAAGCAACTACGCCAGTCCTCCATGGCGCTAAAATAAAACTTTTTTTGTGAATACATTTGATCTTGTGCTTTCTCTTCGTGTGCGTTCATGCTCGTGAGCTCGCACCACATCAGCTTACAACACGTGAAGTCGACACGGGCCGCATCGTTAAAACAGGAATATGCCGGCGCTATAATGCAGTGTACTGGCACGATCCACTCTGCTAACCGCTTGACTGCTGATATTAGCAGGCAGTGACAGCTGATCAGGATCATTATAGGGAAATAACTAGAAGGATAATGTGCTGGAGCGCATAGGACAGGTTCTCTCAGATCATGAATAGCAGTTTACTAATATCCCTCAAGAGAAAAGTGTACAACAGCTGAATCTTACCAGTACTCACCTACGGGGCAGAAACGTGGAGGCTAACGAATAGGATTCAGCTCAAGTTAAAGTCAACGCAGCGAGCCATGGAAAGATAAATGACAGGTGTAACGTCAAGAGATCGGAAGCGGGCAGAGTGGGTGAGGGAACAAACGCGGGTTAATGACATCCTAGTCGAAATCAATATGAAGAAATGGGCTTGGGCAGGGCATGAAATGCGAAGGAAGGCAAGATGACCACTGGTCCTTAATGGTAACGGACTGGATTCCAAGAGAAGGCAAGCGTAGCAGGGGGCGGCAGAAGGTCAGGTGGGCAGATGAGATTAGGAAGTTTGCGTGGATGAGGTGGCCGTAGCTGGCAAAGGACAAGGTTAATTGGAGAGACATGGGAGAGGCCTTTGCCCTGCGGTGGTAGTCAGGCTGATCATCTTCATCAGCCTGACTACACGCACTGTAGGGCAAAGGCCTCTCCCATGTCTCTCCAATTCACCATGTCCTTTGCCAGCTGCGCCCACCCTATGCCTGCAAACTTCCTAATCTCATTCGCCCACCTAACCTTCTGCCGCCCCCTGCTACGCTTGCCTTCTCTTGGAATCCACTCCGTTACCCTTAAGAACCAGTGGTTATCTTGCCTTCCTTCGCATTTCATGCCCTGTCCCAAGCCCATTTCTCCCTCTGGATTTCTACTAGGATGTCATTAACCCGCGTTTGTTCCCTCACCCACTCTGCCCGCTTCCGATCTCTTGACGTTACACCTATCATTTTTCTTTCCATGGCTCGCTGCGTTGTCGTTAACTTAAGCTGAATCCTTTTCGTTAGCCTCGATGTTCCTGCACCGTAGGTGATTACCGGTACCATACGGCCATATGGCCTTCAAAATAGCGCAGCGTGGTAGAGTTCAGCCAGGTTTCGCAAACACTGCCGGAATACCTGAACTCGTAGGCCATGGCACAAACTGTGATCCCTCTCATCAACTGGATTTTGGCGCTGAATTCTACACTGTCGACGCCAGTATCAAAGGTAAGTTTCCTATGCGTATTACACGAAGGTCACAAAGTTAATATACAGACTTAGTCTAGCGTGTTGCGCAGTGTACTTACGTCAGTGTTTCGCCTGACATTAACGTCGCCGCTAGAGGTGTTTCGCGTGAATATTCGTTTTGTACGTATATTCACATAAGTAGCGAATAACCATGCAAATATTGAATTTGTATTCGATTCGGTCCTTTTCTTATTCGGTTCATATTCGATTCGGTCCTTTTCTGATTCGATTTCTGTTCGTTTCAGTTTTTGACAACACTTTTCGTATTCGATTTCAAAAAAGAACCGTTGAGACGCCCCTAATGGATATAATATGTCGGGCGAATGGTGTCTTATTACTAAGCGTCATTAAAACCATGACAAGGATGCGTCGGTGGACGAAATAAGCGACTTGTGTTTAGCGAACTCCAGCATACCAATTTCCTTGCGGCCGGCGTCGCATCGGCAAATCGAACTTTATTTGTTTTTCACAGTTGGAGTACGACATATGAAAAGAAGGGTTAGAATATTGAAATATATAAGCAGTAATAGTGAGATGACCTGAGGCATGTATTGGGATCTGTTTGCATTTAATTTCGGGTTCAAAAGATTCCTCGTTTGATAGAGGTTGATGATATTGAAATTCTCGGCACTAAATACCCATACGCGTGTCTCCAGTGCAGAAAGGCAGAAAGGTGAGATAGGAGATACGATAGCTGCTTTGAACCTTTCATTAGGCTGACCTTCCAATCGCGCGTCGTCAGGTTTTCCTGTTCTTCTTTTCAAGCATCGGTCACCGCCTCAGAATCACTTCAAAGAGGTTCCGCTGGTATCGAGGTCGGCTACGAGTACAGCTAGACCTGCACAGGGCAAAGCCATGAATGAGACCTTCAACGGAGTGCTGCGATCCTGTCTAACAGAGGTAAATGCAGTTACTCGTATTTAGCGCAACTCTATGCGCGGTAATGACTATCTTAGAGCAGAGGTCCCGGATTATTCAAACAGGGCTAGTTGATGGGCTAGTGAATGTCCAGGATTCTTGGTTTGATGTCAGTGCACGTTAAAGATCCCCAGGTGGTCGAAATTATCCCGGAGCCCTCCACTACGGCACCTCTTTCTTCCTTTCTTCTTTCACTCCGTCCTTTATCCCTTCCCTTACGGCGCGGTTCAGGTGCCTAACGATATATGAGACAGACACTGCGCCATTTCCTTTCCCCAAAACCAATTATTATTAGGAATCTCAGCATACAGCATTAAAACTCATTTCGAATGTTCTATAACAAACGTAAACTAGTAAAACCCAAAAGTACGAAATCAATTTAATAACCTTAGCGCGATGCAAAAATAAATGGAGAATCCGGCATAACAGCATGCGACTTTTCTACACAGTTTTCATACTGCAGCTCCTGATACGACTTCAGTCTTTGATGGTGGAATACGAGAAGACCGTCGGGTTGAAGAAGATTTAAAAATTCGTGCTCTATGTCGGTGGTTCTTTAGCTTGGTCTGTGCAAAGCGCTCGAACACACCCTTTGGCGCCGCCAAGCTCCGAAAATGGTGTCGTACAGCTGTGCAGCATCTCTTTTTCATACAACCGCCCTGATTTTCCCTTCCACTTTCAATTGGCGGCTAAAAACGGGTGTGGTCCGGTGCGGGCAAAGAAACATTCGCGAGCGTCTAGTTTAATAACACTTCTGTTGGGTCTAGTTGGTGCATGATAATACTACAGATGACCGATGTGCGCAAAACATTAGACAGTCCACGTACATGAGAGAAGCACAAGGACAGGCGCAACACTAACAACTACTTTATTCTTCTTAAACCAACGCATACATATACCTTTTGCCACACCTGCGCAAGCCAACAAAAAAACTCAAGTCATCTGAGAATAGTGGCAACGACGTGAGCACAGAAACGTATACTCAGCTGAGTACACAGATATGGAAGTATCGCTGATGCGTCCTTCAGCTTTTTTTCTTAATATGAAATGCTTCGAGAGCCAGCCGCGCGTGTTCATTTCTGCTTCTGCCGAGAATCGACGCCTCTTCGAATCGTGGTGCACAATTGCTGCAGTTATTAATACGCGACACAAGATGTGCACCTGTGTCCACTTTTATTCCTTACATTTAGCGCACGCTCCCGGAGTCGCTCATTTATACAACGCCCTGTTTGACCCGATGTAAGTATTTCCACACGAGAGTGGGAATGCATACACAACTCCGGTGGGGTTTAGTCTTCGATGTCACGTGGCACATCGTGGAAGAGACGGGAATGCGAAATTATTTCAGGTATTTCTACGCATGAGAAGTGCGATGGCCTGATGATGCAGGCCGGTGCACCCACACCGACACTCAGATCGCGCTAGCCAGTGCTCTGCGCGTGCATGATACACAGCCCTGTTGATGTTGCCCCAATTTCCTTACGGTCGTTGCAAGCCATGGTTACTCTCACTTGTGCGAACGCTCCTCACCAGATGCGGCCCCTCATCGGATACCGCCGGGACCCCGACGGAACGATAGTCGCCACAGGTCTTGGAGGATACGTCTACGACCTAATCATGCGGTCCATGAACATCAAGTGAGTATGCGCGGAATGAGTATGCGCGGAAGTGAGTATGCGCGGAATTCACGTGTGTTGTGCTAAAGCCCAAAAGTAACAGGAGAAAAATAAGCAAATTTTCCTCAAAGGGCAAGTAACCATATTTTTTATGACCCGGAGGACTCCCGTAAAGTATTTATCATGAGGATAAAAATAACAGACAACACTGCACGGTTCGCTAAAGTACGTGGCATGTGCAGTCACATTTTCTTCAGCACGCACGGTGAAGGCATGATTTCTGTACACGTATGCCTAGCGTATATCAGAGACGGCCGGCAGAGTTGATAGCAAGAAAGCGAACGCACCAAACAATTTCGCTGCCACTGCCCTCCCATGGCAGCTGTTGCCGCCCATGGGCTTTGTGAGATCCAGGTTGCTATTCCCGAGCAACATCTCGCGACCTTAACTGCCCCCTTCCACAGTGGTCAGTTTGCTCATAGTCCGATGGGCAGGCTGTGATGACACCACAGGGTCACGTGACCTAAGTGGCCCACCTGGGTTCCGCGAGGCTTCAAACGCTAGACAACGCCGACGCCGGACAATTTTTTTTTTCCGACATGGGATTGCTAACGCTTTCGCGTTAAAGGGGCTCTGAAACACCTTCCAAGGAGAGCACATTAGCTCACTTAATCACTGCACTGTGTTGCCATGAAAACCAGAGCCAAATAATACTCTTCTACACGCAGCAGACGACCCACAATGACGCGTCAAAGTTGGTGAGCCCTTCCCGGCGACTTTTTCATGTTCGCATTCTCCTCCGTCCCCCGCATCTGCGTAGAAAAGGTGAGAGGTGGCCATTGGTTAGATTCTTTCAGACGTCAGGCAGCTACCGTGGCCACGGCCAATAAGCCGCTTAGCTCCGGCGGGTCGGGAAGCTCCGCTCCCAGAATGGGGTCGGCGAAGGAGCGCCTACCTTTCAGCGTGCAAAAAGTGACGAGAGGAGAGGGAAAGGCGCGAAGATGCTGAAATTCAAATTTTCACCACAGATAACTAAGCTTCTGCAAAGCACATTTAAAAAAATCCTTGCTGGACTCTATTCGCGAAGCGGCGTGCTTCAGTATCCCAGACATGCCACAACTTTATTAGAGCTCCCTTCACAGCCCCTTTAAATTTATTTTTCTTCTTTTCCGCCAAGCCAGTCGTAGGTCACTTGTGTTAATGTTTTACACTCTCGACTGTACAACTCTGCGTCCATATATATACAGGCACGTCGTCGTTCTCCCGAAGGACAACATCTACGCGGGCACCTTCCCAAATGGCACCTGGGGAGGATCGCTGGGAATGATCATCCGTAACGTGAGTCTCTTTTCTTTTTTTTTTAAGGCGCGGCTCGATAAGCGCATGAACGCATATTTCCACTAATTTATTACAAAGACGAGCAATGAATGGAACCACCTGCCCACCTCAATTGCCACAATTACTGACTCTGTTTTGTTCAAAACTGCTCTCGATGTATATGTTAACTCCCACTAATCTGCATTTTACCCCGTTATTTGTTGCTGTTCCTATTTTTTTCCTCTCTATTGCCGCAATTCCTGTCTTATAATTGCATACATTTTTCATGCATTGCACTCCCTTCTGCAATGCCCCCAGGGGCCTTGAAGGTATCGAAATAAATAAATAAATAAACCGGATATCGAGCACGGCGTCTACAAGTTGGTCAATGACGTAACAGCTGCGTGCACACAGCCGTTAAAAGCAGTTCTCGAATGCTCTTTCACGCGGTCAGGAATGCGACCTGGCCATCGGGCCCATCCTGCCGACCATCAGCCGTTTCATGGTGGCCCAGCCGCTGCCGCAGTACTACTTCATCCGGCTCACCCCTTGCGGAGGCACCAAGCGCCTCTACAAGACCGACGTGTTCGCCTACGTCACTGCGCTGGACACGCAGGTGCGCCACTGCACCCGCCTACTCGCGACAAATCATGGCCTCCGAGAAATGGTGACACTGTTCTACTCAGATCTCGGAGGCTGCGGCTTGATAAATTTGCGATCGTTGTGCCTTGCACAGAGAGAGGTTCGACGTGCTGCGACGCGAGCCTCTTCTTTTTTATTTTTACTGTCAGGTTAGGTATAATACGCGTACTATACAGAGTGATCACTCACTATCAATAATCGACAAATAAATCATCGAGTGAAATGCGTTGTCATTGTTAGTCGACCCGGGGCCTTACGCTTCTTTTTCCCTCAATAGAGTAACGATCTTTTACACAAAAAGAACAATTAATTTGTTTACCTCCCTAAAGCGTGCCTCTAAATGCCCGTCAAAGTACTGGTCGTACTGCTCATAAATACTTATCCGCATGTGTTGCTGCATCCGTCTGTGCGACACGCTTTGAGATAACATATCTCTTGGAGGTAGGATCATTTAGCTTGTTGGAAAAGACTGCTACTGTTCTACGAATGAAGAAAAAAAAGGCAAAATTTAATCACGCGGTGAAAGAAAGTGTACTGGTCCTTATTGTGCTCTTTGTTTTGCGCGAAACAGGTCTGGGTGACCCTACTCACAACGATGGTGTTTCTCGCTATCATGATGTCGCTTCCTTCGTACGGTGGCAAAAGTCGTCTGAGCATGTTCGGCGACTATCTCATGGATCTCATCGGAAATATGCTGTTTGAATGTAAGCATTGCAGCAGTGTTTATTACTGGTGTGATTATGGTTTCAAGTTCCATTATTGTTGCTTGCTACGATAATGAACACTGATTAATATTATTAATGAATACTACTGCCACTGAAACTACAGTTCGAGCAATTTGAAAGGAAATGAGCATGACATTAAGGTGAAACTCTCCTTATACACTTTCTGATGAGCTGCGTTCTTGATGTCCCAGTTAAGAGCAGAAAAAATTGACGGGCATACCACTGAATGCCTGCCCTATTCTCCAGGAGTGCGGTCGGAACAGATGGAGCTTGCCTTCTATATAGATTTCGTATTTACCTGCGAAAACAGTGCAAGAAAAAAAATACCTTCTCGATTTTCGCACCTCTAATTGAATCGTTAAAAATTGATACAAGAGTTCAATTCATTTCATTTGTTTTCAACTCGAGGTTGAAGGTCCTTAGGCGAAAAAGCTGTTTTATGACAGGTTGAAAAGTGCCTGGGGGCCCATACAAGGCAGCAGCGGTCACAGTATAAATTGCAGTGTGACTTCACACCTTCAAACAAAATTTTAAACAAAATTTAGATTAAAATAATTTATTGCAACAATTGTAATTCGTGAAAATTCTAAGTAATTAGTGCTTTGCATCACTTCAGAATGAAGTCTGGAAAACACTGCGGATTTCATACGTCAGTATGACTCTAATCACAATGTGAACATGATCGTTGTACACAGGTAGTTCAATGGATTACAAAATACTGCCGCAATTACTGTTTATTGAAGGTCTCAAAATATATTCCCGTCTTTTCATAATTATTCAGAAGAAACGGAAGCAGGTATTGTAGGGATTGACAGAGATAGTCTGTATCGGTAAGTTATCGATAGTCGATTATCGACAATTATCCAAGATTATCGATAATTCGTAAGTTGTTAATATGTGCTACCTATTGCTCGAAGGTCGTGACGATGTTTTAACAGCAGTGAGCCAACTAACTTATTACATCCATCTTGCTCGATTATGTCTCATGTGCTAGACTAACCGCGCACCATCTCGCAGCGACGCCCGAGCCCCCGGAGACGTCATACGGCCGCTGGCTAACCGCTTTCTGGTGGATCGTGGTAATGGTGGTCATGACGGGGTTCACCGGCATCATGAAGGCCAGCATGATGGTCAAGGACCAGACGGGCCGCCTAAACACAATCAAGGACGTCATCGCGCGCCCCGATATCATGCCCTTCGTCATCAGCGGGAGCACCTACGAACGCCTCTTCAAGGTGACGCTATTTTTTGTCATGTTGTGCTGCCTTTAACGGCTCATAAGCAGCAAAGGCCGACGTTCGTTGGATGCATGGCTACATACGTGCACTTTGAGTCCAAAACAGGACCACGTTGAGATATCGTTCAGTTGAATTTTTTGTGTCTTTTATAACCAAAAATAAATTACGGAATTATTCGCGCTCATTACGTAGGCAGGTATTAAAGACCTGTTTAGTGGGTTTGGGGCCTCGGGAAAGGAGGAGGACGAGAAGTATTCCCGTGTAAGGAATTAGGCATGGCAAGAGCATTGGTGCAATTTCAGCGACAGCATTTGTGCAGCTTCTAAGCTCACGATTCACAGAAGCACGAAAGTAATCTCTGTAAAAGGATTTGAACACTTGCTGAAGGAGTCAGTCGTTTATTTTCTGCACTCATTCTTTCCCTACCACGATGACACCGCATAAACTTTTTATCTGCGTTTTATCCTACCTAGTGTCCTGTCACTCATGCGTGCGCAAACGTTTAGCCAGCAGAGAATAATTTTGTATTGAAAACATTACTGACAACCAGAGACCTCGACGCATCAGTACGCTTTTGAAAGGAAGGAAAGATAAAACATTTATTGATAAAAGTGGACGTGCAAGTTTATGCTGAAGCCTTAAAAGAAGCCATATTTGAGGCTCAAAGTGTGCACGCAGATGTGGATTTATGGATCACTATTGGAGGGCATGGTCGCGAAGGGAGGGGGAGGGGGGGGGGGGTCTCATTTGAACTATGTATTTTTTAAATTTTTTCGTCGGTAAATTGAGGTTCAGCTTGGTTTTCCTATGTAATAATTCTCACAATGAGGAAAGGAAAATCCACGCGAAGGCGACACTGTATCTCTTTCCCCTTTTACTCTTTATCAAAACTTTTCTATTTTTTATAATATGCCCTTTCTTTTATTTTTTAACTCGATTTTGATCATCACCCGCGATACATTAACAGTTCTGACGAGATCTTTTTGTGTAAAACCACTAAATACGGTTCCAACCAAAAATCTTGTGTGAAAGTTGACCTTGGGGGTTCAGCATGGTTTTCCTATGTAGTATTTCACACAACGAGGAAAGGAAAATCCACGCGAAGGCGACACCGATTCTCTTTCCCCTTTTACTCTTAACAAATGTTTTGTATTTTTTATAATATGTCCTTTCTTTTATTTTTTAATTCGATTTTGATCCCCACCCGCGATACATTAACAGTTCTGACGAGATCTTTTAGTGTGAAAGCACTAAATACGGTTCCAACCAAAAATCTTGTGTGAAAGTTGACCTTGAGGGTGACCTTGGCCAACCTGGAGAAATAGAATAAATACTGCCGCTACTGAGTCCCGCGGCGGGCGGCGTAAACAGATCAGCTTGGCTGGCAACTGCAGGAAAGCACTATGCTATCGCCGCAACCGATCGCGCCTTGTGTTAAACAGAAGCCATGAGCCACACAAGCTGAACACATGCTCTAACACGTCTACTCGGTTTATACCACTTCTTTCTATCGACCTAACATGTAGTCTGTCTGTCTGTTGTCACTGCAGACGTCGAACAGGCCCGACTACCAGCGCCTCTGGAGACAGGTTCAACGCCACAGGACTGTGACCACCGCCAACCAGATCCTGAGCAAGCCCACGTTCGATATGCTGCTAGATGAGAAGGCCATCTTCTTCTGCGACGACATCCTGCTGTACTGGACCATCGCGCGCGTCTACCCTCAAGGGTTTGATGGCGAGTTCTACATGGGCACCGACTTCTTCATCAACAACGAGTTCACCATGTTTGTACGACGCACCCTCGACAAGAACATCATCAAGCAGATCCACCAGAGGTCAGTGCGCGCAAGCCTTTCGCGGGTTCAGAAACAACGCCATTCAAAACTAGAAAGGAGGGGGCAAAAACTCCCTAACTTATGGCTCACCTCAGAGGAGATGAGACGACAAAAGCTTCAGGTGTTGTCCCTTCGTCAGGGATCAAAGTGAAAATGATCCAGATGTCACGCTCACATTACTTTTCACCTCTCAGCTTTCGGTCACTTTTAACAATTACCGGTCCATTGCAGCATCACACTAACATCCTAAACACACGCAGTAAAGACACACGGCTCGTACCCTTTTTCCGCACCGATTACAAGTTCCAGTCTTCAAGTCACAATCTTCCGTCCGTACTAAACAAATATCAACACACCAAATTTTTGACACCTGTTCAACTGCTACAGCTTTTTTCCAATTTTTAATGCAGTTTTTTTCGCTACAGTGTTTCTTAGTTATTCTTTTACAGTTTCGCTCCAATTGCTCACGAAGATGGCTGCTCATTATTCATGTGATTTGTGTCAATCTGCGACAAAAATGCAGTCTTTGTGTACACATTTTCTATCGACCTACCTGTAAGTGCTTCTTATTTTTTTGTAAAGCTGAAAATTTTATGTTAACCTTTTTTCATCATTATTATTAGTATTATTATTATTCAGTGGTCTCGTCTATGCTGCCTTGTAAGGGTTGCCTGGGCGTCGTCAAGCTGTTTGATTACAGCTTCTAGCCCGGGTGACCCACCAGTCTTTCTGGTATATAAAGATCGAGTTCAGTTCAGTTCAGTTCAGTCTTTTACTTCTTCATTTGTTCGAAGCGAGGTGCTGTTAGGGAAAAGAGATCGAGCATAAAAATAATTATTGTTCGGTTCTCGTGAAGACAAGGCGTTTTTTGCGTCAAGAGTAGCAAGTTGCCAACACGGGGAGCGTCCACCAGTCTCTAGACGACGAGGTGCGTGGGAGAAGTAGCGAGAACCCTAAAGAATGAAGTTTGTCGAGGAGTGGGCAAAGAAACAAACAAAAAAATCCAGGGCAGTTAACTAGTTTGTAACGCGAATGATCCAGCTTTAGCTGGCTTGTGATCGCGAAGAAATGGATACATTAAAGTTGATATATTAGAATGCATGCTCTAACCACGATAGCGTAATGGTTAGCACATCCGCTTCGTATTCGGGAGATGTTGGGCTCGCATGTCGGAAGTGCATTTTTACCGGTGAGTTCCCAGAGGCGCAGTTTTACCCGTCCGTCCGCCGAATTCCTTCTCAACCCCCCTCCAATTCTTTCCCCCCAATCTCCTGCCTTGAAATCTCGTCAGGGAATCCGTAAGAAGGGCCGACCGTCCATTCTCATCGTCTGGGGTGCGGTGCAGGCTCCGTTGGCTGTGGGAGGCCGGGCTGCCCCAGGACTGGAACCGGCGCGCCATGGAGTCGGCGCTGCGCCACACGGCCGGGGCCCAGTCGGCCGTCACGGCTTCAAACATGAAGCTCACCGACGTGGGCGCCATCTTCTACCTGATGCTCATCGGTCAGGGGTTCGCCTGCATCGCTGCCCTGGCCGAAGTGATGGTCGGCACTCTGCTGCCGGCCGCCTCTCGCGCAATGGCGCAGCGCTCGGGCCGCTGGGGTAACGGCGCCATCAGCGCGCTGCAAGTTTCTGTGGTCGCCTCGGGCCAGCGCCTGTCGGCTGTGGGCGGTGGCTCTCGAGGCGCCGTGACCATCAACGGACGTCCGGTGAATTAGCACTGATTAGCGCAAGACTGCGATTACGGTCGCGGTTGCAGGAAGCGATTACGGTCGCGGTTTCAGGAAATCCTAGTATTGACATTTAAAACTTTTTTTTCATCATCATCATTTTATTTTATTTAACCAATACACAAAAACTTGATTGGACCGATAGCCAGCTCGGCTAGTGAAAGGTGCAAATACATAATATTCCCTAAGATTGGCAGACATTCAAAATACATGTACAAAAGGACGTGAAATGCTACAATAGCGGCATTGCAAATATGTTAAGCGCATACATATTCTGAAAAACAACAAAAAATAGGTTTATTAATGTAAAAAACCAAGCACTAACGCATTCAGTCCCACAGTTCTGGGCAGACAAGAAAAATGTTTTTCAATAAGGCCGAAAAATTATGTTTGAGTTTGATGTCATCGGGAATCATCGGGAATGTCATCGTTTGTTTGAAAAAAAATTTCGGAATATAGTAACGGTTTAGGAAAATCCTCGGTGATGAATTGATGGATTGTGGCATCGTAGGTGAATTGGAACTCTTGGGCTGTGGAGCAATGCGAATTATTCTGAAGGGATGTCAGTTACTCCTCCAGTATGGTGTAATCCACATTAGGTGTAATATAGAAGCGGATTACTGTATACATTAGAATTGTAGTAATCCCATTATAGACCAATCACAGATTGGGGATTATTCCACACTTAACATTTAGGTCGATCGATCCAGCCTTGTTCTGCTGCCTACCATCGGGTCAGGTTTGTCGATAATGTAGCTAGCTATACGTTGTCTGAAATTGGTCCTGAGCATGATCCGCTAGCATAGAGCTTAATAACTCAGAGAACTTAACTAGATAGTAAGGCTTTAGTCGTGTTCGTGTATTACACCTTAGCAGCATTAAAATATTTCGCAATAGATAACTCACGGCCGTAATTTAGTGAATGAAATTTCGGACGTCGTCCAGCTGCATTGCATTGCTCACTTATTCTTTTATGTCGAGAAATCAGTGGATGTTCCTTAAATGTAAGCGCGCTTTCTTACATCCCGGTAGGGCAAATTTTAGCTCGGCCGGTTTACCGAGGCAGTCTAACTTAATTCAGGTTTGCAACGTATACTACTGCCGCAGTTATTATTAGGACTACAGCGCAATAAAAGGTAGAAATAACGGCACTGTAGCCCTACTTAGAAAAGTGGCTAGCATCGATTGTTTGCCCTCCATGTTTTAGCACTGCTGCACGTTACACGTAGTTTAGGTGCACTTAGGTGAAGCTTTCCAACATAATTCAGTATAGCAAATATTAAGAAACAAGTAGCATTTAGTCGTCTGCTCCGCTGGACAAAATTTGCGGCACGTATGCCTTTATTGTAGAGGTATAGTGTGAATAAAAACGACACGCTCTATTGTGGACAAGGCGGCACTTCATTTATATATCATTAATTAAGGGGCACTTCGTGCGCGCGCATGGTATTAACAACTTCGTGAAGTCCTCGATTGAGTATGACTGGCACGTGATAACTGAGGCATGGTACATTCAGCAACATGAGTGACGCCCACCTGGAGAAGATTCAAAATGACGGCAGAAAACTGCGGGCAGGTTTGTATTAACCCACACATACAAGGTATTAACTCATCGCGGGAACACATGAGCGCGCAGCCCTGCGACCTATGCAGCGCCATCAGCGGACGCATCACGCAGGTGCAACACCCTAGAGGGTGTTGGCAGGTGGCGCTCTGTCACATTCTCCGCACCCTTTCAGACTCTATGGCCCCGCTGTCCATGCGAGGCGTCCGTAGTTGTCACTGCGCCAGCTTCAAGACCACGCGCTCAACTGTTCCCGCGATGAGTGACCACCCACTTCAACTTTTCTCGGGAGCCACTTGGACAATGTGACAATGCGTAGCACACTCGACAAAAATAGGTGCACAGTCGACATATGCTAATTGCTCTCACCTTGCAGCATTAGTGACAGCTGCAGTAAAGGGAATGATTCGTACTTCATCGCTAACTGTAATTGAAACCCTGCAGTTGTGCACTGCAACAATCAAATAGCCCAAGTTACCATGTTGGTAGCGTGGAACAAGACCGGCGCCAGCTGTTGGCTATTGGCCTTAACCATTGCCACTATCGAAGTTGATGTGTACCAGGCTCACTTAATGTGCCTCAAGCCCCTTTCACTGTCCAGAAATGCGGCCGGTTCAGCTAATACAACTCGCCTTCTCTTCACCAATTCATTCCACCTTCCCCTTCAGGCAGGGGGTATGTTGCTTGAGCGATATTGACAGTTGTGGTCTCTAGGTAATATATCGAACAAGAAAATTTAATTTCCAGAAATTCGTTCGCCGAAGTGTAAACCTGCGGAAAACGCGGCACTGACAAAACGAACAAAAAAGAGCGAAATATTAAGCCGCCTCGAACGAACGAAAAAGACATTTTTGTTTCGCCCTTGTTTTGGGAAAATTCTTTAAGGCGATCAGCTCAGGTCAGTTTACCTCAAAGTGGCCTAAGTGCTTAACGCTAGTCACTAAAAACCGCACTTCCAAAGAAACTGCAGTTTCAGCCATTATTACAGCCGGCACATTCAACTGGATTTAGAGCATCAGCGCATTTAACGTGAGCAGTCCTGGATTTTCGCAGGCCTGTCTACGTGGAATAAGGATGAACGAAATAGTAAAACTTAATTACTGTGAAAATTTGTCATTAGGTGCGTTTATATAATGAGGAAACTTCACTGACTCGACGACTTTTCGATTTATAAGAATTTCGATCGTAGTAGCTCTCATTCGCTATGAAATAAGAGTCAATAAGTGCTCCTGTTTCCAGTGGTTGTAAGATATGTAATAGGTCAAGTTTTAAATCATGTGCATAGCTATTCCCAACGACAGGGTTGCACAAATGCGGCAGAAAGTCAAAACATCTCGCCGTTAGCATCCCTCTTTAAACGCAATTGATGACTAGTGCAATGAAAGCGCAGCATGTTGACGCCGTAACTAACAGAGGCACAAGTTGCTGTATAGTACTTTATATTCTACGATGTCTGAAGAGCTCATTGCTTGGCTTGTAGATGAGGCCAGTAATTATCATGGCAGCCATTGATCCACATGGGATCAATGGGATGGCCGACAGCCCTGCCTGTGAAAGCTGTGGTTGTGAGGAGACCATCGCGCATCTTCTCTGTGAGTGCCCTGCATTTGCGAGTGCAAGACATACACTGTGTTGTGCCCTGGACCGCCTCGATCCTCGCCCATTAACAGAGCAAAAGATCCTCGGTCCGTGGCCACTGCAGTCGACTGCCCTCAAGGCATTCAAGGCACTCTTTGCCTACTTGAGAGCGACTGGATTGAGTGACAAATTGTGACAGCGTTGTGCGTGTGTGTGTGTGTTATGCCTTTTTCCCCCTTCTCTCTTCCTCCTTTTAGTCCCCTAATTCCTGTTCCCCAGTGCAGGGTAGCCAACCAGAACCCCTTTCTGGTTAACGTCCCTGCCTTTCCCTCTTCCTCTTTATCTATCTATCTATTGATCCATATCCTGCTTCGTCTTTTGCATCTTCCACGACCGCCGCTTGTATCTTCACAGGAAGTAATAATATGAAGGTCGCATTAATCGCTTCACTGAAGGAAGATATTCGTGCCCATATTGAGATCAAAGTTATCCAAATGTGCATTCCTGCTAGAAAAATAAGACGAGCGAGCATGAAAGCGAATGGACGCGCCAGGCTAGATCGTTGTGTAGCTCCAAGCTGGGGAGCACGCAAACACAACTTTGGCACTGGAGTCGTTTCCGCCCCACCCGGCGCCGCGTATTTTGAGCGAAGCGGAGAGGGAATCGGCAATGTGCGCAAACTATTACACGCTGCCGCCGGCAACCGGGCAACCTTCGTTGTCATTCGAAAACCTTCGAAGCACTGCTTTGCTTGTTCAGCCAGCGCCGATTTTGTGATAGCTGCAGGTACTATTGGTATGGAAAGTTACAGAATGTTTCCAAGAGGGTCGCGTTCGTGTTCGGCGTCTTATTCGGCCTCAGGTTCACCCCTAGTTTCCGGACGACGATGTTCGTCTGAATATTCTGGAAATGGGAGCTAAAAGCATGTTATGCTTAATAACGCGGCAGTTGCTCGCCAGAGGTAAACCTCGTGACACAGTGATGACCACACAGAGTGGATTTGTTGGAGGTGCGCCAAATTTTGAACATTTCAGACCATGGGCTGAAATTATGAACACGGTTTGTACCTTGCACATTCGTGTTCGTGAGAAACCATCACGCTATAAAGAAACTGCTCAAATTTAGTTTCGATAACGTCATGAACAAACGGCGTAAACCATGCGAAAGGTTTCATCAAACGCTTGTTTAATAGTGCAAGTTTCGTAGGTGCAGCAGAAGAATCTGGGGAGTTATGGACCCAGGAGTCTCCCGTATACGCTTGATACAGAGCGACCTTAGTTTGATCGAGTGTGTGGCGTCTTTCTTGTTCGGAGGTCCGCACTGCAATGAAAGGTTCTTTCGGGAACAAGCATCTAGGACACGCTAACAGCACTCGAAGCCGATAGCTCTTACTATCCCGTGGCTTGAGACCATACTTGTGTAAGTCGACGTCGGACTAACATGCTCTAATACATGGATATCAAATGAGATGATCGTTGGCAGACATAACACTAATACGTTTATATCTCTTTTTGAGCGCCCTAGACGATTTTGTCTCCGATAGTATATTTCGAATGGCTGCGCAAGATGGCGCCACCATTGCAGTCTTTTTCGCACGCGGGAAAGGCGATAACAATAAAGTTTTACTGTTGCATTGTGCTCCGCGCACTTTTAGTGATCTTATACTGCAGGTATTGTTTTGTGCTCGCTGGAATTTCCGATGAAGCCGGCAGTGCACCGCATACAAATGCAGCTGCAACCTTTCGTCCTTTGCAGACAACCTTTTCCTCTTTCCTTTGGACCCTGCATCTTTCTCGTGAAAAGCACATGGTCCAAGAAACCTGACGCCTTGGGTTGTATGCAAGACAGTTTTACTTTTTTTTACTGCCGTATCCCCTTCGACAAAAGAGCGCTAAAGAATAGCGAATTGAGCCACCGCGGTGGCTGAGTGGTTATGGCGCTCGGCTGCTGACCCGAAAGACGCGGATTCGATCCCGACCGCAGCGGTCGAATTTCGATGGAGGCGAAATTCTAGAGGCCCGTGTACTGTGCGATGTCAGTGCACGTTAAAGAACTCCAGGTGGTCGAAATTTCCGGAGCCCTTCACTACGGCGTCCCTCATAGCCTAAGTCGCTTTGGGACGTTAAACCCCCTTAAACCAAACCAAGAATAGCGAATTAAATAGTACACATAATATGTTTGTCTGGAATATACATCAGTAGTGCATAGGGAAACAGAGAAGCAAGATCAGACTTGCTCCTGTTTCAGGCACAACGCACATAAACGCAAGTATATCATAGTAGGCGCACAGGCCGTGGTATACCTTGTTTATAAACCACACCGAGTAAGGCGCTTGTCAGCGTCATTAGTGGTAAAGAACCTACCCGCACAAAAAATAAGTTCTTCGCAGCAACATGCAACATGTAGTGTTCATTGAAGGCAATTTTATAATTGAACAAATTGAAAAACGCAAACTTCTTTTAGTATCAGTGTGCAGATGACACAAGTGCATAGTTAAAATAAAAGCAAAACGCACAGCAGCATGCAAAGAATAAAATAAAAACCAGCCTCATCGCTTATCCAGAACAGTCAGATCGTGGTGCAAGTATCAGATGTGTAAGTCATTATTCAGCAGATGCCAGCAATTCTAGGTATACAATTCAGACATTGTAAATTACAAGTGATTGAACATATAATTACACAAAACGATGTAGAATGCGAACACATTATAGTCTAAGGCGTATATATCTCTCTAGCCCACATAGGCTAGCCGAAACAATCACAGTGCACCTAGTCCAAGGTCCAGACAGTCTTGAAAATTTCAGTGCATAATTAATACTCATATCAGATATTTTCCAAACATTATTCATTTCAAAGCATCACAAAAAAGATCCGAACAGCATTCACGAAACGAAACAAGTTAATGTCTACTAGGAATAAAGCCTTTAAAAAAATTCACACTTGTCAGGTGGGTTCATATTTGTTCCCAATGAACAGTTGAATGCCTTGGAGAAAAGGCGCGAGTGCCTCACAGCCTCGTTGCAGGCCCGCTCGAACTTTGCGCCGCCCACATCGGGATTACAGAGCAGGTAGCACATCGACAGGAAGAAAGTCTGCGTCTCCTCAAATCTCGGCGGCAGATCGAGCTGGCTACCTCTGGTGCTTGGCAGCACCCTCTCGAGGAACTCCTCCAGCATCTCGAGAGGCACAGCGCGATCGTATTCCCGGCTGTACGTGCCGTTACCCGAAGGGCCCGAGAAGCAGCGCAGGCGGTCGTTGGAGGCGCTGGTGTTGTCAGGGCCGATCCTTGCCAGGAGAGCCATGAACACCGCCTGGGCAAACAGCACGCCCAGTGTCCCCAACTTGATGCCTTCCGTGAGACCGTACTCGTAGATCGGCAACATCGAGGCGTACAGCGGCAGTCGTATCGAGCTGCTCCGCGAGCTGAAGAACGAGTAGGAAGACTCCTCGTACACGTCTTCCAGATACGCCGTGCGGACAAAAAACGCGCCGCCGTCCACAATTCGATCGCGCAAGCGGACAGCGCTAACCCAGTTCCGGGCGATGGAATCGGTGCCGTTCCTGTCCACGAGACTCGCATCCAGCTCCCGTTGGTACGCGTCGACCTGCTGGAGCATCCAGAAGAACTCGCTGGCGTTGACCACTTCGTAGACGCTTGGGGACACCAGCCACGCGCTCTTCACGTTCTTGTCCTGGAACGGAGCCAGGAGAGCCACGGTCGCCCGCCGTATGTCCTCCACCACTTCAACCACGAACGTCTTGTTCACGAAGCTGCTGAAGACGGCGGCGCCGAGGATCCTCTCGCTCAGCTCGAGGCAGTGTCTGGGGGCAGAGTCGACCGTCGCCTCGTCGATGAACCTGTGAAGGGCGATGTTTTTGCTCATATAGGGCGCCATCTCGGCGACAGCCAGCCAGCTTGTGCACCACACCATCGTACTCTCGTTCCACTTCTGGGTGAGGTTGTCGTAAGCGGACACGTAGTCGACGTTCGTTACGTTTATGACGACAGTACCGTCACTCGCGCCGAAATGATTCGCGAAGAAATCTCGCCAGCGCTGCTCACCAAAGTACGGCATCATCACCGACAGATTCCCAATGTCTGTCCAAGGGCTTTCGACCGGTTTTTTCGAGAATAAAGGAGTGACGGCGTCGAGGAGGTCTTCTTCGATGCCGGCGATGTCGTTGTAAGACAACGGAGGCTCCGCGCTTGCGTTCGGCCCGGCCACAGCGCTCACCACCACGCTGTAGAACTTTGAGTTGGCGTGGGCCACGTTACGCCGGCGAGTGAGGCCGAAGATGTCCCCCGGCTCAAGAAGAAACTGCCAAGCTTCCGAGTAAGTGCGGGCGGCTCTAGCCAGTCTAGTGATTTTGAGAAGCGAAGTGATGTCGAAGTGTTTCTTGATGCGGAACGTTGTCGCCAGCAAGTCTGGAGCTATGTCCAGCATCGGCCACACGAGCTGGGCTCCTCTGAGCACTTCCCGGAAGCCGTCCAGGTCCTCGTTTCCGCCCACCAGCACCGACTCGCAGCTGGCGTAAAGACTGGCTGCCTTGCCCGACACCGTCTGCTCGTCGGTGAGGGCGCGGGTGTCCCTCAGCACAGTGGCCAGATCTTCGAAGAAGTACGACAACTGTTCCTCGTACACCGAGTGACTGCTCTTGCGCTTGCCGCACACGAATCTGTTTGGGCAAAAGACACCCAATCCCGCCTAGTGTGTTACTCTTGTTAGTCAAACCGCCAGCGTTTAATGAAACAGGCGATACTGAAGCCAAATACATCTAAGAAGGGATGTTCTTCATTAAATAAATAAAGCAATAAGAAAGAAAGAAGAGCGATAACAACGGTTACTATAAGAAATGAAATCTCAAGTCTCTGCGCTTGCAATGATCGTTTTTTTAACAAGCTTAATACGCATTATGGCTTTAAACGGGTATAATTCTGAGCACTCCCACATAGTTCCCTTTTCGCTCCTACTTTAGCAAATGACTATTTGGCGTCGGGTACCGCAACTTGTCCAAGATAAGCACAACAGAGAAAAAAAAATCGCGCGGACTCTAGCAACCGCCCCATGTGACTCGCACACTTTTGATGATCTTAATAAACATCCTAAATTGATTTTTTCTAGCAAACTTGCAGACGCAGACACCACACTACACAAGACTGGACACATTGTTTTGTGCAGTGTCTGCAACTTCGCTAGAAAAGATGAATTTAGGAAGCCGTTACCAACTCGTCCAACGAACTGGTTAACGAACTTAATAAACATCCCCATCTGCCCCTGTTTAACTGGTTTTTACTGGAATTTTGTCGTAGCTGTCATAAAAACGACTATCATTTCCTGAGAAAAGTAGAAGCCTTAACTAGAGCTGCACGAAAACAGCACATGAACGGCCTTGTTCAATAGTTTTCAGGGCACTGGATTTGCTCTTCAGCCATGCAGTTTGGTAGTTGCGGCACACCTGAAGTTTCAAATCCCCGCAGGGGAAGACTCTTGCGTTGTCCTCACACCTTGCGAACTTCACTGGTGCCGCCCTTATTGTCTATTGACTTTGTATACATCTCTTTACACTTGATTGCTTTCATATATAGATTTCCCTTTGTCTGTTCATAGTCTATAGACTGTCTACATAAAAAAATTCGACTAAACGTGTATGGCCATAAATCTATAGATTGTATGTAGACTGTCTCTAGGATTTGTATTTCTCTAGACTAGTATACAGGATTTGTCTATAAAAAGTCTATAGACTTTATTGACAAAAGATTATGGACAGTCTATAGACTACCTAAGAAATTTTTGCAAGGGACTCGTAAGGACAGCGCTATACTGTGCAGCAGCAAACCCTGGCCTGAAGTACTTTCACCAAGAATGAATTAGACAGGGCAAGAGTAGTGGCGGGCATCAGCTCGCAAGGTGGGCGGCTGAGATTAGGAAGTTTGTGGAGATAAGCGGGACGCACAATACAGGGTCTCACAATACAGGGTCAGTCGGAGTGATACCGGAGGGGTGCTTGTCCTCTAGTGGACATAGTGAGACTGCTGCTGCTGCTGATGATGATGATTCGCGGCAAAATGACGAGGCGCTTACTGCCACAAGCTCTGAACTTCTCTTGAAACGTGTCTGCTAGTTTTTCTATCTTTAAAGTTTTAATGCCGCGAACTAGAATGTAATTTTATACGTAAATGTTATTGCAGTGTTTCAACAAGCCTGATTTCGTATATCGCTACTCTTGCCTTGTGAACGCGGTGCAGAACCTTTTCAAGGCTTAATTAGTTTTTTGCTTGCCTCATACACCACCTTGACTGCAGATGCTGGATAAAACCGAGCCTAGTGCAAGAAAACCGAAGAGATATATAGATATAGCTGTTTTTCCTCTTATTACAGGCTTACAGAGGGGCGATGGATGGGCGACTAAGTAGATGCATTCCTCCTATTTTGTTTCAAATCTAAACGGCTAAGCCACATATGGGCAAAAAAATAAATGTACACCTTTATTTCCTGGCGCTGAACACAAATACCATGTCTAGTTCGAATAGTCACAAGATATTTGTGTCGTTGCGTCCACCAGCGATCCTAAATATGCAGTTCGGACCGCCGGATGGAAGCGAAGTGTTCATTTCAATCATTCAAAGTCTGCAAGCAAGCTCTTATTTCATGTGCGTTAGTTTTTTTTTTCCCGTCACCAGCTGCACAAGGAACGTTGGGCGGTTTCCCGACATTCTGGATCTGCAGAGGCGCAGCGGTGCACAGGATAACCGCAAATTCACAACAGGTGTAGATTAGCCTTTGAGCCTCCCGCACAACTCGTGAGATCCCCTGACAGACGACTATATCCGCTACAATAACCATGCAAGCTCTGCCGTGGCTTATCCGTCGATCGCTGGGAGGTCCGCAAAAGTGCGGTCATGCAATCACTGGTTACATAACAGAGATGACGTCTGCCCCGAAAAGCGTTTCAGCTCACAGAATCTTGGACGGCCGTCTGGAAGTTTTATGCCATAATCTTGAATAGGAACGAAAAGCTAGAATGTTTGCATGCTGGTAACTGACGCTGCAGAAAAGCAGGCCTTAAGAGAAAAGGGCATGAACATTTTTCAAGTTTGCTCAACAAGATTACAGTAGCACTTTGGTTGGTTTGGTTTATAGGGGTTTAACGTCCCAAAGCAACTCAGGCTATGAGAGACGCCGTAGTGAAGGGCTCCGGAAATTTCGACCACCTGGGGTTCTTTAACGTGCGCTGATATAGCACAGTACACACGGGACTCTAGAATTTCGCCTCCATCGAAATTCGAACGCAGAGGCCGGGATCGAGCCCGCGTCTTTCGGGCCGTCAGCCGAGCGCCATAACCACTCAGCCACCGCGGCGGCTGGTAGCACTTTGATATACTTTGAACAAGCAAAGAGCTCACAGACACTTCTCCCACACTGTTCAACCCATCTCTGTTCCGATTAATTCTTCGGTCTTAAGTGAACAACATGGTTGCAGATCCTTCACATAACTTTAGAGTCCCAGAAAAAGGACATATTTTATGCAAAATTGTAACTATTAAAACCTTTAGCATAACAAGCAGACCTGTGACTGGCGCATGAAAGCCATCGTGGCTTAAGCTAAATAAAACCCCAACATCCTACAGCCAACTCACATGTGATGAGGAAGTAACAGCCGTAGAACCAGTGCCCTATCGCCACAGATGTCACAGTCGTCTTAGGCCCACTGCCCTGCCTACATGGCCCAGAAGACATACTGAAGAGTTCTTGACTACGACGTACACTCTAAGCACTGGTACTCTCTCTGATAGAGTATACCGGCTACTGTATTCTCTGCAGGAGCAGTTCACTCGATCAAGATTGCCTGAAGAGTGGAACGCCTCCTTCGGCAAAGAGTACTACTGCCAGTACAGTCCCTTTACAGCCAGGAGGAGTTGGGGGATGTTTATTTTTTTCGCTTTTGTAATGCAGCGGAGCTATATAGTCACCCGTGACCCGCATCTCACGAAAACTAGGTCCGCCCCCGATTCCGCTCAACGTAAATAAAGAGTTCTCCTTTTCAGCTGCAGAAAAGCAGCGATATACCTAGGCAAAGGTTCTGAATAAGTAATGGTGCAGCAAAGGGATGCTTTCGCGTACACGAGTATGAGAAGTGACTGTCTTGTAAGTGTCGCAATTTATCCGAAACACAGCGATGTCGCTAAGTATTTTACGCCCTCCGGAGCTGCCATCCATAGTTTGGTACATCTGTTTCAAAACAGCTACTTTCCGAGGAAAAACGCTTCTCAGAAACGAGCGATGCTTCAGTTCAAGGAAAACACTTCTGTCAGATCCCGTAAACCTTTTCCATTCGCCGCGAAGCATCACTCGAAATACTTGTTATAGCAGTGCTGCTATGGTGCAAATGCTCGAAGAGCGCTCAAGCGGAGCTGCACATAATTTTTGATGTAAAGAATTATGAAACAGGACAGCAATTATCCCGTTCATGAAGGAGAGTCTTCAACATAGCGTGAACCATGAAATTGCTTCCGAGCGAAGATTATTCGTGGTGTGCAGCTGCTGTCGGGACTGTGTCATCGTTTACTGAGCTGTGTCCACTAACGCGGCAGCGAACTTTGAAGCTGAACGACAGAAGTTTGCAAAACGTTCGCAGCGGAACTCATAACGAAAGCATTTATACGTGTTCAAAAGCGAGAATATAGTGAAGCGTGAAATAGTGAAATAGTGAAAAGCGTGAAATAGTGAAGAGGTAGCGCACCCGGCTCGCAACGCTAAGTTCCGCGATTCGATTCCTCTCTTCAGCGCAGTTTCTTTTTTTTTTTCTCTCCGGTAGGCTCGCAGTAAAAGAGTATGTCCACTGCTGCAGAGGGCGTACTCTTGAACGAGTGCGGCGATTCTGGGAAAAAGAGTGGACTTTGCGACAAGCGTACACTCCATCGAAAGGCGTTCCCAGCACTCCTTCAGTTCTGTCCTATGACCTCGATGCCCGCGAGAAAGGTGCAAGAAAGTCCCCCATATTGCGGAGCAAAAAGGACGCACCCACCGGTAAAAGTTGTCGCACGGCTCCTTGGCAGTGTCCACGCTGGCGGCCAATAGCTGTGCGAAGCCTCGGCAGGCCGGCGTGTCGCAGCGCTCCAGCCGTTGTCCGGGCTCGGGCGGCCGCGTGGCAAACGCGAGCGCCACGAACACGAAGAAGGCGATCACGATGCTGGTGGAGGCCATTAGGGCCACCACGATGACCCAGTGGGTCTCGGAGGCCCGCTCCACGGGGTGGTGCGGGTGGTAGTGGCGGCCATGCGCCTGGCGGGCGCGTTGGGGACGCCCGGAGAGCCGCGACTCCTGCCGCGGAGTGGTGCGCGGGGAAGCAGGCGCCTTCTCGTCGAACGTGGTGGCGGGTGAGCCCTTCTGCGCGCACAGAGGGATACCCGTTTATTGGTGCTCTCATAAATTATGAAAATCAACATAACAGAAAGAGAGAGTAGCCCGGACCAGAAACGCTTTGCCAGGCTTAACGCCAATTCCAGATAAATGAAAAAGAGCTAAATGCTGAAAAAAGGAAAAAAAAAAATTGAAGGAAAAACAGAAGAGTAATAAGCAAAAACAAAACTAAAAACAAGAGGAAATCAAAGGCATAGCACAGTAAAAGTCACAGTCACAGGCAGACAGTCAGAGCACAGAGTGCAGGATACGACGGTGATCGAGGAAATAAAAACAAAATCAAAACAAAAAAGACAAAACCAAAGCACAGCACAGTCAACGTCACAGTCACACACAGTCCAAGTACAGTATGCGGGCCAGAGGAATACCGCACAGGGCGTTCACTGCGCGCACAACTAAGCTCGCACCAAACGCTGTCCGCAGCAGGTAAGCAAGAGGGCATCAAACGCTCTTCGACGGCGGCACGTTTTTTTAAGGTGTAGGGCGCGATGATGAGAAGGCAGAAGCGCAGGCCACAAATAAAGTTATTAGGTCTTTGATTACGTTCTGGATCACATACGTGGGAGTCAAAAGTTCTGATCCGCACGGGATTTATAATTACTTCAAGTATGATCGGTGATTCTTTCTCTTCATGCCTATCCCCGACCGAAAGGTTGCCGCCAAACTCGGCTTCAGTGTCTTGGATGAGTCGCGCAGTGATTCACGTACAGTTTCAGTCAAAAGTTTCCAGGCCACAAGGCTGAGAGCTGGGCCGTGCAACGCGGTTTGTACAGCCACGGCTCCAAATCTCTAGGAGAGGGGGATAGATGGGGCTTGTCTGCTGAGGACAGCGTTTGGTGGGAGCTGAGCTGTGCGCACAGTGCGATATTCAGAAGAATACCGCACTGTGTTCAGAAGAATTGACCCTGTGCGGTATTCCTCTGGCCCGCATACTGTGCTCTGACTGTGTCGGACTGTGACCTTCACTGTGATGTACTTTGGTTTTGCCTTATTTTGTTTTTTTTTGGTTTTTAATTCCCCGATCACCGTCGTGTCCTGCACTCTGTGCTTTGCCATCATCATCATCCCTTCGGGGCTTTAAAGGTCTGGATTTGAAAGCTGCCCCTGTAAAATTACATTAGCGCTAGGTACCCATCACAATGTCTGTCTGTTAATGTTATGAAATGGGCCCTCGAATATATTTAGTTTCGCACGTATACTTTAAGGCCTAACAACCAGGAACATGACCTGCACTCTTGAAAATCCTGACCTTCAAATATGATGATTTGGCTAATGAATCATCCGAGCAACGTCCGCGGGGTAACTGCTTTCTTGGCTCCCTCACACAACGCACGCTTGGACCTAGTGTTGAAAGGTATAATTTTGGCTTATATTTCCCCGTCGTGACCTCGGAACTGGTTCCTGCGGTGATGCTAAGCGCAGGTCTGCATCGTCCCTCTTCAAAACTTATTGATGTTTTTTTTCTTTTAAACGCCAAGGAAACACTGTTAGGTTACGAAGCACGCTTTGGCCTTTTGCTTCCGCCAAAATACAGTCACCGTGGCCGCGATCGAGCCCCCGGCCTCAGGGTCACCAGCTAAACATCGTGAAGGATAACCTTGGAAATAAAGTGCGCTGGAGGGATGCTATCTTTACCTTGTGAATGTCTGGCCATGACTTGACCTGCTTCACTCCTTTCGGGGTGGTGGTAGCAGAGCCCTTTCTTGGAGCCTCCTGCAAACATTGAAAACGTATCGCAGGGGATGTTGTCGGTAGCATCGGGTGTCGGTAGCATCAATTCTTATATCTGCTTGTGCACATAGTAACGCTTGTTTGTTTGTTTGTTTGTTTGTTTGTTTGTTTGTTCATTTCGTTCAACGCATAAGGGCCTAAATTAAAGTGTTGCATAAGAAATATCGATAATACAGCACCATAGGCGAAACAGGAAATGATTGGCTCGAACACTTTGGAAGTTATTCTTAATTTTTCTCATTAAGCGCAATGTCTGGGGCGCACTGGTTTGCGGAAAATTGAATGTGTGGATGTTCTTTTTTTTTTTCAGGCTTCGAGTTCAGGACAGAGACTGGAATTGCCTTCCAACGCTGCAATCATCTCTCGCATAGATTCAAGCGGACAGTTTAAAGCGCTCAGGCGCTGTGGTTGAGCGCTTCTGACTGTCCGTTTCAAGCTTTGCGAGAGATGGCTGCGCTAACAAAGTGGACAGGCAATTCTAGTGTTAGCCTGTAACCCGAAGCCAGAAGAAAAAAATTGTCAGCGGAGTGAATTTCAAGAAACCACTCCGATGAAACATTGCAATTGGGGGAAAAATGTAACAAAAGCTGCCGCGGTAATCGCTTTTCCTAGGTTCCAAGAAGTGAGTAGACAGTTATACCGCAATCGCTCTTCTTAAACCCACACGAATCATATGACGTGAAATCGGGGGGGGGGGGGGGGGGAGGCTCATTAACTTGTCGCATTGACGGCGGACACATGAACAGCGCCGTGAAGGAAGGGACAAAGAACGGGGTGAAAGAAAGAAGAAAGAGCCACGAGCAGCGGAGGTCTCCGGATTAATTTCGACCGCGTGGGTAGCTTCAACGCGAGCCGCTGATATCGCAACACACAAAAAAGAACAGCGCTTTTTCCCTTTCGGCTCAAAATACAGCCCACCGAAGGCCAGGATTCGATCCCAAGACCACGCACTCAGTAGTCGAGATACAAGTGCGCTGTGCCACCTGGCCCTCATGACCAGACGTTCACATAACAATGTTATTGATCAGGAGACATTAAGCTAAGAAAGAGCAAAATGAGACAAATTGCATCTGTTCAGCAGTGTTCTGCATGTAAAAGGTTGGTCTAAAGTCCCCGGGCCACAGGGTCTGCTTTTCTTTGGTATATCCTGGAATTTATGATGCCGATAAAGCTAGCTAGGTTCTCAAAGGTCAGAACGATAATTCTTCTACCTCTACAGATATCTTGAGCTTCGGGGGTGCCTTAACTGCCAGAATATACCGCAAGGAAGCAGACCCTGTGGCCTGGAAACTTTTGACCGACCCTGTACACAACTGGGCCACTTGGACCAGTTTGAAACTTGCTGGGCGGAAAGAACGGGACATAAGGTTGGAACTCGACACCTCTTATATTCCTCGCGACCAACGATTAGTACTTGGTAGGGATACGTGTGCCTAATGTCCCTTTGCAGTTATCCGCAAAAAGGAGTAATGATTGCTCCATGAGGTAAAAATGGCTGTGGCAACGCAGTGAGTCCACAAAAGACTATAATCCGTGTATGACATTCATTCCTTTCGTGCTTTGTACGCCTGCGACGGAAACCACGTTGGTAATCCTAGAGGGGCTCCAAACATAGCTGTCGATGCGATAAAATTGAGCCACGGGGCCGAGCTCCTGAACAGAAACTGAAAAAAAGCTACGGAGCTGCAGGTGCATCTCAGTTCAGCTGCAGCTCATAGCAGAATAGTTGCTGAGGTGCTCACTGCTAGCCCATTGCCAGGAATTCCGGACAGGCGCTTCTAGTTCGCTTGGCTGCCATCACGTGGCGCATGGCTTTGATCAATAAAAAATAGCGCGCTGTGACACCACCCATGACGTAAGCAAGAAAGAGAAGGACCGAGTGGCTACACAACAGAACGTGATAGGCCGCTAGGCTTAGCGGCACTGGATGGGCACTGTCTCGAATTACTGGCAATGTTTACCAGAAGTAACCAGCCTGCTGTGCCTCGTCGGCTGCGAGTGTGGCCTGCGTCATGTGAACGTGACCCGTCGGTATCCTCCATTCGGCGACTCCCGACAGCATTGGAATCGGCAAGGGCGGACTGGTTGCTTTCCCCAAAGACGGTACCTCGGCACCTTTTCCTCGGCATCGTGCATTTCAAAACCTTGCCACTGAGATCACACAAGGAACGAGATGACTTATGGGTTGAAATACCTTTCGGCTGGATAGCGAGAACGCTAACGACATGGAGGCGACGCTGTCTGCAAGATACCATGTGCGGCGGTCAGCCTTGTCTTCTTCTTCTTCTTCACATCAGTAAATTCATCATTGAGGCTTGACTGGAACTTCTTCTTCTTCCTCTTAAGTAATGGACCAACACGGGGGGATTGGCCAAGGTGTAGTGGCATAAACAAGGAAATTGCCATAGGAGATTACGACAAACACTGAGAGAACTTCTCGCGGTAGGTTTTCTTTTCTACTTTTTCGGCAAGGTGGTGTTGTGATGTGGTGTCATACATAGAAATTTATAGTGAATACAACTTTTTAGTGAGATCCACTTTTAATTAGTGATATTCATTGAGCGAAATATTCAGTGCAAAATGCTTCTTACGCATGCCGAAACAGTACTTTTTCTGGATTAGCTCTGGTGATCATAGCGTTGTCCGGATCATTTCAGTGGCGTAGTAAAGCTACTCATGACAGAATTGCCTTGCGATATTTCGGCACAAAACAATGGTGTGCTTTTGCTGACGAAGTGATCAGTGAGGAATAGGAAGAGGAAGAAAAACTTCATTCGAAGCCGTCATCATCATCATCATCATCATCATCAACCTGACTACGCCCAGTGCCTCTTCGATGTATCTCCAATTAACTCTGTCTTTTGCCAGCTGCGGCCACTATATCTCAGCAAACTTCTAATTCCCATCCGCCCACCTAGCTTTCTGCTGCCCCCTGCTACGTTTTCCTTCTCTTGGAAGCGAAAAGTTCCTGTCATGCGATACAACTGTAAAAAAAAAAAAACTTCAGTTGGTAACTATGGAGCATGGTCCGTGGCGTCCTATATAACTCCTATACAGTCCCTTAATCAGGTAACAAGAAAAGCTTTAAACGGACGCTGAGGACGACTTATTCAAATTATTCTTCTCAGTAAAAAACTGATTCTCTGACTCTTTCTGAGTGTGCTGACATTTGTCCGACAGCAAAACATGTATTCGTGTGTGAGAAAACTAAACTGAAAAATTTTCCCGCCACTCGATTCAGACTCGTAAGGTCTACACCGAAAGGGCTCCATGATCGCCAGTTTGAGGCTAATGGCGATGTAGCCTAGCCTCTGTGATCCGCGTTATATCATGTCAACGCATGCACTTTACTTGCGAAATCAGCCGGTGATGGCGGTACCTGTATTTTTTCTGCTTTGTTTTAAACAGCCTATGAAAACCCTGCTTACGGTGAGAGCTTCCTCTTTCCGAACAGAACGTGGACGCTACTGTACAGGCCAACTTCTCGTCAGTTCTCGTCAGTGTACCTTCCAACAAAGGACTACTCTTCTGTCAAGACTGAATTCTGTGTGGCGGTCCTGAATGTACTTGGAGGTTCACTGCAAACTTAATATGTATCCGACTACATAGGTATATTCTCCCCCCCCCCCCCCCCCCTTCGGGCAAAGAGGTGACGACGAGATGATCACGAAGTACATTTGGTTTGGGCTATTTCGTTCACAGCTAAGTTTGATTCTGAAGACGGCGCAAAAGAGACAAGTACAAGGAAGGCACAAAGGCGCCCGTCCCGTTGTTTTCTTGTGCCTTCCTTGTCTTTGTCTCTTTTGTGCAGTCTTCAGAATCAAACTTAGACAAGATGACGGGGGCGCGATCATACGACCGCCCTGTACACTAAGGCCGTGCCTTGAGCCTTGCGCCAACTTTCCCCAGCACACAGAGCGAAGGTACCCAGGAAAGACATGTTTTGTTCGTAGTCATTTTTGCGGCCGTGCAGCCGAAGTGTGACCATGGGAACGGGGGCAGAGCACCACACCGGCTGCATCTTCCAGGGCGCAATCATCATCGCGAGCCAGTTAGAGCTGATTTTCCGCAATACAATTTCAGTAACTACCTCCCAGTTTGTTTCTATACAGCAGGGGAAGCGATAACATTCGCTTGCGGCCCACTAAGACATCTACGCCGTTTCTCCCCGTAGAGATATCCCCGAAGAGCCTCACGCCAAAAGAGAGAGAAGCTGTGTTATCTCTCTGGTGAGCTAAAAGGCTGTCTGATACGGAAATGCTATGGGGACAATGCGATCTTGCTTGTGTGAGTCCCGCGTGCGCTTTAGTACCCAAAGAATACTTGCGTTGTGCCCGAGCTGAAAATGTCAAAGCAGCGTTCTCAAAACGTTCTAGCGCCTGGCACGATAGGGTGTTTCCCTTGTGGACGAGGAAACGGTTTCCGGTGGCTTTTTCAGAGGGTGACCAATAAGGCCCTGCTTTTTCTGAGGAGCTGGTTCTAGCTCTCTTTGCCTCGTGGAAATTGAGGCGACAGAACATTGGTGGGACCTGGACGGCGGGTTCAAGACAAAATGCAAGTGAAGTGAAGAACAGCGACGACGAGTTCATGGAGAATCATAGCATAAAACCGTACTGCGAACAAAGGTGGGTGGAGGTAATTCGGGATATTCCAGTGAATATGAAATTCAAGTACGCATTGATTTTTCCAGTGTGTGCTTCAGCCTCAGTATCCCCTTCCCCTTTTCACCTTGATCAATCGAGTAAGTGCACAAAATATAACTGTCTTGACAGCAAAAAAATTATGGCGCTGTTAAAGTAATTCCGTTCCAAAAAGCGGGCTTTTCTTAAGGTTCCTCACAAGATGAGCACTTTGAACCTATCAGGTAAACCGATTCGAATTTGGAGCAGTTTTTTTGGCGTAATAAACGGCTGTAACACTCACAGTATCCTCATAGCAAACTTGATGTCATTCATATTATGTGTGAACGTTTACATCATTGCATAATATCGTTAAACATTTATTTCATCTTTCTTTCTTGAGTTCAACTTCTGTAACGGCCTCACAAAAAATAGTTGTCGCAAATAAACTTGGTGTCATTCATATTATGTGGGAACGTATACATCGTTGTATAATATCTTCAAACGTTTTGATCACGTTTCTTTCCTCACAGTCAATAGTTATCATATTAAAAAAAAATCTGCTCGCATGGTGCCAGAGTTGCCGCAGATTGTTTTATGGTTGTTATCTGCAGCTTCAGTGCACAATTACCCTTTAAGGTAACATTGTTATCGCAAAGCTTGCACGCAAAACTATATAATTGTTCTGAGGGCTTTTCTGGCAGCAGAAATCCTCGGCTCTGTAGGGACTGCCTATGATACAGTACTCTTGCAGAACCATTTCATGCTTTGTTGATGCAACAACTTGCAAAAACATGCCATACGCCCCACTGGCCCTCGATTTAGTCTTTTTTTTTTGCTGATGTAAGAGTTCTACCTCTCAAGGTTAGCACAATTCACTCTGCCATTTTTTAGGTTCATGAGCCACAAATAATCAATTAAGGGTGATTACACTCATGTTAAAACCGATCATGAGAGCTATAGTATACATACCATTGCTGCATTAGCTTTGTCTCCTGCTGAAACTCATGGATGGGTGACAATTGTCGTTTGATTCTAGCAGGGTTACAGCGGTGCTTTATGATGTGAGAAATGACTTGAGCACTTGTCGCGCACCGCGTTTGCGGCCAGCATTTCGAAAGCATAAGCTATGTTCTGGACCCACCGCAAACTAGTTGCTCTTGGCATCCGCACGCTTGCAGAAATCAGAGTACGGTGCTCCGCCTGATTTACAACTAACGTATGTTACAACCAAGGCGCTCCCGCAACGTGATTGATGCATTGATGTGCCACGTCGACGCTGGCGGGTTTATCGCAGCCATCGGCCATTACAAAAATGTCTTTAGACAGGTCATAGACTGTCTATAGACTTCAGGCTATGAAGTCTAAAGACTTTTTAAGACAAATCTTATAGACTAGTTTATATACAATCTATAGATTTATGACCATATACTTTTAGTAGACTTTTGTCTAAAGACAGTCTATATACAAAAGGAAAAGTCTAAATGATGGCTATAGAATCTATAAAAAGTCTGTAGAAAATCTATAGACAATTTTTATTTATAAGTGGCGGCTGCTACAGCGCATGCGCGCAGGATACCGTGTCATGCTATCATTTCAGAACGTTATCTTAAACATTGTTCCTTAATGCTGAAAGACGCCTCTTTTGCGACCACCTTCATCTCTTTGGAGTTTTCAAGCCTTCCTATGAGTTATCAAGCTTACCGATGTCTTTCTATAACGCCACCTTCAAAAAAGCAGCGTTTCATGCATCTGATATGACATTCGGCTAGAGCTACAAAGCAAATGGGGTACAATGCTAAATAAAGAACGGCGCGGATAGGAATGGTACAACAGCTATAAACATGGCAAGTTGAAGGGCAAGGAGACTGTCGTTCACTTCACTCGTATTGTGCATTGTTTATTTTGGTGCACAGTTTTCATGAGACCCTTGGTTCAGCGCATCTACTTGCTTGCTCCAGAGAAGTATTCCTTTAGAATTTTGTGAATGCAATGGCTATAAATTCTTGCTGACCCGTCCAACTTTTGTGCACTCGATACGAAAACATGCGATAGGGCAGAGTATAACTGGCGTCTGTTCAGCTCTCAACTAATTCAGCTCTCGTGGCGCTGTCTGCTAGTTTTCTTGCCTTGCATATCATTGGCCACCACAAGCGTCGGCATACTGTGGTCAATTGATCGCTGAAACTCGATGTTGGCAGCCACTACTACGCTGCGGAAGCCGGGAACGTTCATCTTAAGAGCTTGCCCTCTAAAACCGTCTTTGGTGAGAAGTCAAGGCTTACAACACGTAGTCATTAGTGTGCATCTATGATCTGTTTTCTCTTGCCGTTGACTGCAGATCTTACAATGAGCGGGATCCAGCTACGGTCAGCAGGACAAGCGTGGCTTGCCATTTCTGCCCCCTAAGACTGTCAGCAATTTTTTACAAAACGGGCTGTTTGAGTTAAAAGCGCGTTTTTTTTTCAGCATAGCGGTGTAGTGAATCAGAATGCAGCCAACTAAGCAGCCTCACTACCTCACTATAAGACAGAGCGCTAGTCTCGCCTACTAGTGTGCGTCCCAATGACGTCACGCAACGGCTCGCCCGTCACTCATGCTGTGCCCACTCGCCACGAAGTTTCGTTTTCGGCCGTGAACGGCCCCAAAATTTCTCGCGTTGCAGCGGCGGCGAGAATAGCATTCTCAAAAATTAAAAACTCATTTGGATATACAAGCCTAGGAATAAATCAGGAGCTTAACAGAATTAGTTAAAAATTATAAACGATCAATGCGATTGATATCGCACAATATGCGCTAGGAATAGTGTCCTTTATGGACGGAACAGCCGCAGCCGTTGAGGAGTTCAGACCGTGCGAGCGGATGGCGTGATCCAGTCCACCAATCACCCTGTGACACGTCATACCCGCTCTCCACTCTCCTTCACCCGCCACCCTTCTTCCACTTTCTCCTCCTTTGAAATTGGAATGGGGGATTTTCCTGCCTCCATTTCGCCACATGCAAACCGGTGCTTAACGTAGACAGACGGACGGACGAATTTTTCCACCTTTGGGGTTCTAATGCTAACGCATTGAAAATTCGCAGTTCGGGATTAGTTAACCAGCCTGCGAGTTAGCACGTTTTAACTGTATTCTAATGCACTACACTGCTAACAATGGTATACCAAAAATGCACATTTATAAATCAAAAAGCCTATTTTTTTAAATTGTTGGCAGCCTATAGGCGCAACACCCTGTATAGTTCAGGCATCTTTCTTACAATGCTACGTGGTCTACAGAGACGTGAGCGCCGCGTATAAAGGATACAAACGACAGTGACCTTTTCAACCACCCACGGCCCATCAAATTTATATTTCATTTGCGGGTTCGGCATGCCCCGAATGAAGCATCCCTAATGGAAGTATTCTGCACCAACGCACTTTGGTTCGGGTGCTACAGCTGCGTGAAATCTCTACGCACTGTGTGTGCCTCAGCTGCTTCGTTTGGATTCCACCTGACGGTGCTTTCGTGAGCGGCACAGTTTTGCATTTCAATTCATGTAATAAAGAACGCTATCCTCATACGCTGTGCTGCCATAACCGCATTCACAACATTACAAGCATCATGTCCTGGATACCTGGTCTTGAGGGGATCGACGCAAATGAGTTGGGTTCATCAGCTGGCCCGTGAAATTAACATCCGGGTGTCCTCGATCCTCTGGCCAAATCCAACGTCAGCGAAATACGCCATAACATATAAAGAGCAAATAGCGGAACATTACAACATCAGAGAAAACCCACAATCTTGCCTTAACCTCGGCTATCACAATTAACGCGGAACAAGCACACATCCTCCGCAGAGTTCAGACTAGCACTTTTCTAGCGCCGCTAATGCTCTACAACTTTCGATGACATGATACAACTCACTGTTCCAATCATCCGGAGATCGGGGCGGATACAGAACATGTTCTCCATTACTTAACGCTGCCGTTGCCTCCCTTATTTCCTTCATCCTCCCCCTTACTCCTGGGGTGCTAGGATTCTGTCGGGGTCGACAGATGGTCAACGGGCCTCAGCAGAGCAAGCGCTTCTTTTCACTGGCCTTTAGTACTGGCCTCGAATAAAATGTTTTGCTCCTCCTCCATCTGGTGTTTCTTTCACAGCTGCGCTGATTTATTTTAACTTCGAACATTGTTGCACACATGTACAGCCTCTCGTCAAAAATACGCAGCCCTTAAGGAACGAAACAGCGCAACTAAAACTAAGAACCAGAAAGGAGATACATGGACAAGCGCTGCGCGTATTTTGAAATGTTAAGTTGTCGCGCTGCTGCCAATTACACAGAAAACAAATGCTAGATGCATCACTCACAAACTATGCCTACGGCTTGCACAACGCTGATAAAGTGCTTATCTTGTTCAAGAGTGGTATAAAAAGCTCGGTCAACCTATCGCTTCTCCTTGCCCCGTAAAGTGCTGTTCGCGGGACCAAGGAACGCTTGCGTTGTAGTGGGGCATCCATTATTTACAGCGATAACTACATGTGGAACTTTACCCGGCACGTATGGCGTGGTATGCCTTCATCGTAAACTCCACCGCTCTCTCGCTGTCAAACGAAAACGTCGCCCAGGTTTGTATCTGCCATACAGGATGCATGCGCCGCGTAGCGGGCGTTTTCAATACTGTGCGCAGGCAGTCAGTGCACCCTGCGGAGCGTGCAGCCAGGGATCCAAGATACGGTGTCCTTGGCATGAAGGGTACCGCAAACCAAGACGACGGAGAAAGAACAGATACACACAACAGCATACAGGGTGTTTCACCTAAGACTTAACACATTTTTTTAAACATTTTTTAAAACATTTTTTTAGAGGAGCGTTTTTTTTTAGGCATAGCACCCTCATTGGCAAAATACATCAGAATACAGCGGGACGTGCTAACTGGTAGGCTGATCAATATTGAATAGTTAACTTCTTAACTACTGCTGTTAGGCTCCTTAATTATTGAGGGGCATGTAGCCCGCCGTAAGCAATATCCATACCAGTTTTTATAATTTGGAAAACGCGTTACCCGCGGCGCTGTGGCCCAACAAATTTTGGCTGTTTCGACGAGTTACGTGCACTGATGAGGTTTCTTTGCCTGCGAGCTTCTCAAAAGCGCATGTATTTTGTCGCTATGTAGGCCAAATTTGTTGTGCCACAGCGCCGAGGGTAACTGCGTTTTCGTGATTCCAAAACTGATATGGATATTACTTATCGTGGGCTACACGCCTCTGAGTAACTGAGGAGCCTTACAGTAATAGTTAAAAAGTTAACTATTCAATAATAGTTAAGCATCCTGCTAGTTAGCACGTCTTAGCTGTATTCCGATGTACTACACCGCTGACAATGTTATGCCGAAGAAAGCGCTCTTCTAACTCAAAAAGCCTAGTTTTCAAAATTATGCAAAGCCTTAGATGAAACGCCCTGTATATGTGTGCATCCGTTGTCCTTCGTCTTGGTTTGCGCTGTCCTTCATGCCATGTATCACAGGTACCGACTTGCCCAAGTTTCCCCCCTTGTCAAATATACGGTGCCCTACGGACTGCTGTTGTCGTTATCCCCTAATTTTAGCTGACAAAAAAAGATAGTTTTTTTTTTAATGAGCAGCTGCCATGGCTTTGTGAGTTTCTGCAATTTAAGATCACGAACAGCTTTTCTCTTGAGAGAAAGTTTTGGCGGTACCACAAAAGAACAAAATAATAATTATCAGCTGGTGCGGTGTGCGTTTCCGGCAATATATTTAAACTAAGCATGTCATCCGTCTAAAAGCGGTGGCCTCTCTAGACTGAATTAACTGTTAACCCGTCCTATACACAAGTTTACGGACCATATTGATGAGCATGGATATACGTGTCTGCTATAAGCATTTAAAGTGATATAAAGGCAACTTAAACTCATGAACGCAGCTCAGGTTAAATGGCGTACGCTTGTAGTTGGTGTCAGGACGACTCTAAAGGAACAAGGACAAGACAGGCACAATAACACAACAGGACAGGCGCCTTGTGCCTCTCTTGTGCTTGTTCCTTTCGCGTCGTCCTGACAACAACTACAGCTATGAACCAACTAGCCCAAACCAAAGCACTTATTGGGCGTACGCTTACAAGTGTACCTATGGAAACGGCGTCCGCACGCGCTCCAGTAATGCCACCTTCGTTTCTGTTCTTGTTTTTTCGCCACAGAACATGAAGAAAGAAGCATTTCTTGGTATTCTACGGCTCTTTCTGATCACGGCATATTCTGAAGGAGCGCGCCGGGTCGGCGAAAGCGAAGACAGCCGAGACTCATTCCAGGAGAGTTGCATAGTGGCCAGGGGGAGCTACGTGAACGAACACATTGGTTGCGTACTGACCACCGAGCCTCGGTCTGCACTCAATGGCTCAAAAGGTACCATGGCATCGGCGGCAACGTTCTGGCCTAAGAACCCCGTGGACGCGGCTTCCGCGCGTCCTCCAAGTGTCTGTCTGTCGTTGCCTAAATTCACTTCCCAGTGCCGCTTCGAGAACTTACTGAACGGAACGTCAACGGGCTCGACTTTTGATACTACTAGCATTTCCCATATTCTTCGGCACGGTGAACCCGTCGGGACCGAGATTGCAGACTGCGCAACGCGTGTGCAAGACTCGCATTGCGTTATGAAATTATTCCTTGCGACATTCAATGAAGTTAACGGCACAACAGAGGATGTAGAAAACAATATGCGGTGTAGAGAACCGTACAACTGGTGCAGCATCCTGCTCGAAATTCGATGGGGCAACACGTCGAACTTGAGCCGCGCTGACCGTGGCTCCCCTTTAAACATGACTGAAGCCGTTCCAGACAAACTGAAAGACCTGATAAATCCTGCGAAGACCTCGCGATTTTTATTCTGCGGCTACTCATCTAGAAAGATGGTAAAACGAGATGTACTCATGACAGGTGAACTGCAACTGAGCGATTCGGACGAGACGACTTTGAGCGCACTTATTCGCGACTCCACGGAGAAAATGCAGAACGATGTCAAAATCCTGACGCTCCTAAACTCCAAACTGAAATCCATTCCGGAAAGCATTTTTAAAATGCGTGCCCTTGAACGTTTAAGTATCAAACGCACCGTTCTCGGGGCCAACGAATCGTTTTCGGTGTCACCGGTGCCTCTGACGACCAGTCACGTCCGACGACTGTCCTTGGAGGGAACGGCGGTGCACGTTCTTCACGACCAGGATTTCTGCAATTTTCCCGATCTGCGATACCTCAACCTGGAGATGTGCTCACTGAGAGCAGTGTACGGGTCCCCTTTTATGTGCCTATCGTACCTCCAAGAGCTGCGGATGCCCAACAATGCACTGACAGCAATCACGAGGGAAATGTTCAAGGGACTTAATAGCCTAAATGTGCTGAGGCTATCGAAAAATAAGCTCAACTTCTACGACGCCGCGCCTGTATTCGCTCCTCTTACGAAGCTGAACGCTTTATATCTGGGTCAAAACATGATTGATGCCTTGTTTCCTGAGATTTTCATCGAACTCACTGTGACGACGCTCGAGCTAGAAGCCAACCTCATCTCCAACTGGTCGACGCCCATCTTTTCCCGCATGGCCCACCTAGAAATCCTGAATCTGGACAGCAACAAGATTCGCGTCCTGGGCGACGTGATGTACGCCGACGTGGCCAACGTGACGAGGGTCAGCATCTGCCACAGCCCGTGGGACTGCACCGACTGCCACATCAAGAACGTAGAGCGCCTCCTGGCGCATGCTGATGGAAAGACGTGCGCCTTCTGCTCCGGCAACAAGGGCCCCCTGGCGGACCTGCACGTCACAGACGCGGCCCCTGACGTCGAGGAGTGCAAGCCGCCGGACTACTACGCCTTGGTAGGCGTACCCACACTTCTAATCTTCCTCGCTGGAACATTCGGTGGGTACTCGGTGTATACCAACAGGTGGTACATCCGCTACTTCTTGCTCTTCCTGCGAGTCAAGGTGAAAGGGTACCGCCGGATCAAGTCCGGCGACCGCTACCTCTGGGACGCCTTCGTGTCGTACCACCACTCGGACGCGGACTGGGTTCGCGAGTACATCATCCCCACGCTGGAATCGACGGCCCTCCAGTTCCGACTGTGCGTCGGGGAGCGGGACTTCATTCCGGGCCTGCCGATCGTGGAGAACGTCTGTCGCGGTATCGCGCAAAGTCGCAAGTCCCTGTTCGTGCTGAGCCGCCGGTTCTGCGCCAGCCGCTGGTGCATGTTCGAGCTGTCGTTGGCGAAACACCGCCTGTTCGAGTCTGACCGTGAAAACCAGATGGTGTTTATCCTCAGAGAACACATTGAGGAGTCCGAGATGTGTCCCCTCCTTAGATACCTGTCCGGAACCAAGACGTACGTCCAGGTGCCGCCTGCGGGCGCTAACGAAAGCGTTCAAGGCTACTTTTGGCTGCAGCTACGCGCTGCTTTGGAATTCTGATTTGCACTAACTGTCTTCCAGGAGAAGCTTTGATCTTTGTCGTGCCTATAGCAGCCCAAACTTTCATATGGCATGCATTTGTATCACTTGCTGTTTTCGCTGTCAGAACACCTACCTCACACTATGGATGTAAAAGTTGTAGTGCGTTGTAAAAGTTACACTGGTTGTGTCGCACGCCCATGGATTGCGATCGCGATGGTTAGCGAATAGCGCACCACTGCGGTAATTCCGGTGTGCTCGGGTATTCATGTAAGATTAGGGAATGCTCGTCCCCTCTTAAAATTTTCACATTGAGAGCAACCGAGCGGTCATAAGTTAGTGACGACACTTACGTAGGTCATGTCTTTACCGATTAGGCAACAAACGCAAAATTTTTGCCGTGCGAAGAAGGATAGAAAGAAAGAAAAAAACCGAAGTGGGCCCCCGCAGAACGTATCGATCGCTTCGTTTCTGTTGTCTTGAGACGAGCAGATGTCTAAACAAAGAGCTACTGCAGCGATTTGTTCATCAGATCAGTAGCGCAACAAGACAAGGGACCGGTGAACAAGTACACCCGTCCCTTGTCTTGTTGCGCTATTGTTCAGAAGTATGAACCAACAAGCCCAAATTTCAACGTTACTCAAGATTTGTTCAGTGTTCCTAATTAGGCAGGTATATGTGAACACAGACGAGCTCAGCAACAATCGGAACTGCAGTTTAGGCGAATTATTGAGTTATAGAATGTACTTTACTACTTCATCGAAGCAAAGTAAGCTATTTGCGATAGAAAAAGGGTCATTCCATTTTCCTAAACATTTGTGCTTAACTAAAGCCTGCAGTTGCTGCATTGCCGTTGCATCTTCCGTAAAGGCTATACACGCAGTTTTGTACATGGCATACATACTGTGAAGACCAAAACAAGCACAACGCTTGAAACGTTTAGCTCTTCTAGCGTGTGACAATTTCAATCACTATACAGTTTAGGCCCAAACTCGATCACAGCTGTCTTGCCCTCATGTAAAAAGCATTGCGGGGCTGACTATCCCACACTTTTGCACGCTTGGCACAACTAAGAGTAGAGGAATTATGCAATTAAATTAACATAGACAGCTGTATATATTCAGTGTTTAGATAGTATAGCGACGATTCTAAAAGAAATTTTACAACGCTGCTGATGTGCTGTTTTGTTCTATGTAGTTGTGCTGCCTATTGTGGATGAAGTTCACTTTTGACCATCGCATGCATGCTTCCGGCGCAGCGCTCCGATGCTGAAGCGAAACGTTTGTCTGATAGCGTCCAAATTAATCGAGTGCTGTGCGACCAACATTAATCGATGCACAATGCATTCCTTTCACGCCACCGCTTCTTCAAGCAAGGCTTCCTGACGTCGTTATTCGTAAGCTGACGCATCGAAGGTACTTCCTGCACAGATCGCACAGATACTGCTGTTGGACCGGAATTTCATAATTGTTGTTTCACAAAAGCACGACTTTTCTACATAAAAAATTTCTCACCCTCGCCCAGTAATCTCACAATCCCCCCAGCAAAGCAAGGAAGCTTCTTTTATTTTTATTTTTTTGTTTGTGCAGAAGTGTGGGAGGAAGTATACGAATTTTTCTTGGTGCAGATGTTATTTAGCTATAGTTCTAGCTTGAAATCCGCCGTTCTTCACGCCTTTTATTGGGCAGGCTCCGCTGCGCTAGATTCGCTCACGCAGATTACTCATGCTTCGCGAAGCCTCTGCCCGCAGGCACACTGTCGCAATAAAAAAAAAATGCTTCTTAAAAAGGAAGCGCGCCGCTCTCCCGTTAATCATTCATCACTGTCAAATTTCCAGACAAACATTGTTCACGCAGCCCTTATCACGAAGCCCTCACATCATGCAGTGTCCTCATTTCTATTAATGTAGTAAAAACAACTTGCAAGTTTCATATCTTCGCTGAATAGCCGAGACATTTGTCCGAACGGCGAAACATTGGGACGACCACTACGAAGTTACTGCTCATATCACAACCTTGAAGTAGTTCAAAGGAAAACTGATGGCAACGATAAGATGCTAACCTGCGTCTTTCAAACATTATGGTACAGTTTGCATATTATTACTAATACGTGTTAACTGCTCGACATTGGTCCTTATATCAGACGATAAGCTAACAGATGAGCTCTTATAAGTCTTATTAATTCGTGGTTGTAATTACCTTCTTATATGATTTGCATTTTTATTGTGTTGTCATTTGAATTCTGAAGTCTTCTCCAGACATTTTTCTGTATATGTTTCTTTTACTTCTAAGGACAGATTGGATTTTTTTTTTGCTCAGTATTCTTTTGCAGTGTGTGGTCATTTTATTTTGCCGTGGTTGCCACTCAACATAATCAGCTTTATTAGTAGCACTGTTTCTTCTACCTTGTGTTCCACATTTTATTCCGATTATCTTTTGGAGGCACTTGTAGCGGGAATGCGTTAGTTATTTGCCTTATCTTGTTTTGCCTTGTTATATCTTATTATGTGGGCATTGGATGTTCCGAGAACATTGGCATGTATCCCATAATTCATGTAATGCCCACTCATCGGGCATTTGAGGCTTTAAAAATAAATAAGTAACGCATTAAGGAAAACCTGTTCTTACAATTAACACTACACAAGCCGCCTCGGTCAACCACCAGCTATGGTCGCGAGTTATATCTTGTGCAGACAGGTAATCGGAGAAGAGGAAAGAACATGGGAGAAAAGGGAAAGAAGACGAAGAAGACATGATCAATCCGCCGGTCGCAACGACAGAGGTATTCTGATTTCTCTTTCAGTTGTCATTTCTGTGTTGCCATGTCTAATCACTAAGCATATGTAATTACGTCTTGTCTTGTGTCTTGTCATATCTTTTTCTGTGGTTGCATGCTATAGCGCTGCTATTTTTTTTATTAGATTCATAATGAAGTATATAATTACTGAGGATGCACCAAGAATTGCACAGCAGGCACAAGGCGCACGAGGACAACTCTATCTGGCGTCAGCCAGAAATAAGATCAGCGTGTTTCATATCAATGCCCTTTCATTTTCGATTAACCTAATTTAAATTGAGCAACCATATGGAGCAGCAAGGAACTGAATTAATGAAATGGGGATCTGCGAACGACGCTGAAACACACAGTGCAAAAGAAATGGATTCTAGTGAGAGGGTCGTTGGGCGATTTTTTGAATCTTTTTTTTCCGACGCATATGAGATGTGTAAACAGCCTAGGATGTGGCATCTGGGCGACCACCTAAACTTAACGCGATCACAATGAGCGCAAGTTACCAGCCTGTGCTGTCTCTTGTCAGCCGTATCTGCCTTTTAATAATATATAGCGCATGTACACGGGAGCCGGTAATGGGTGCGGAAACTAAAATTACGAAAGCGTTTGGGAACCGTGAAACCATTAGTGACGATTTTTAACGTGATAACATTAGAAGATTCATTGGGGGGGGGGGGGGGGGGTGCACGGGCGGTAACATAATTCCCAAGCCCGGAAGTGAGGTCCCTCGACCGTAAGTGCCAATTATGTTTCGATGTATCTTCATTGCATCCGAGTCGCCACCTTTCGGCACCTTCGAGGAGACATGTAAGCACCAGCTAGAGGTCCCGAAGAGATGCCTGGTTGTATGCAGACAGACCACAAACACAAAAAATGACACAAAACTCAATGTAGAGGCATATACAGTTTCTAATACTATCGTAAGGCCAAGACATAATGTAATTAGGTGTCTCTGAATTTTTTGTCCTCTTCTTTTCGTCGTTAACTCAATATAAGAGACTGCTTTCTGTTTCTTGTCCTGCTTTTTTTGCCTGCCTGTTACTGCACTCTGCTTGTTCTAATGAACTACGACTTCTATTAGGATCGCACTGCACTGCAACTGCGCTTTTTACGCGACCTATGCGCAATATTCATTGTGAAGCTGAGCTGCTCTGCCTTCGTTCAATGGACAGCCTAGTTTTTACACAGATACCTCGCCATGTGCCGGCAGCCATTGCACCCCTTCCTTCCTTTAGCAGTGGAAGGTGTCTAGTGGCTCATTTTGCTTTCAGGCGAACAACCTGGCAGCACAGTCACGGACAGGAAATCGGGCGCCTGCTTGCTACACATGCTGTGCTAGCATCTACAGGGTGTTTCAAATTATTCGATACAAATTTCTCTTTGGAAAGCCGTGAAAGATATGCCCGTGCGTTCTGTGCAGGTTGATTATGTGGCATGGCGGACATTATTTATGCAATAGATTACAACGAAAAGACGAGTAATTAACTAAAATAAACCCTTAGTTAATTACGTTTTTAGTTTAAGTAGTTTTAGTTTAGTTAATAAATGTTTATTCTTGTTTGAGGACACAAGGTTATATCGACAAATAGAAAACCTTTGACATAAATGGCGAACCCAGTTTATAAAATTTCTGAATCGTCATCATGCTTCGAGATATGGAGCGTGGAATATACGCGTTTGGCAGTTTGTTAAGTTGGCTTTCCCGCGTTACCTACTGATGAAATGGCGTCGCTGCACATGGTATCGTCACGGGAATCACGTCAACATCATTTACGTCCTTAAGAAAAAAACTGCGGCTGCATTCGATTCAAAGAACGGCCATTTTATGAATATGCAACGTGGGAAAGCCAACTTGAAAAGATCCGAGACGCGTTTTGTTTTTTTTTTTCACGTTCGTTATCTCGAGGTATGATACCGATTCTGAAATTTCAAAAACAGTGCTCGCCTTCGATCTTGGCAGGCTGCAATTTCGCAGTTTAGCCGTGTGCACTGAAACTAAAACTAAAAAGTAATCAGTTTATATCAGTTAATGATTAGTATTTTCATTGCACTTTATCACACAAATAATGTGCCCCCTTCGTGAAAAATCAAACTACAGACACCGCACCGAAGAATCTTTCAAGGCTTTTGGAAGAAAAGCCTGCATTGTATAATTTGGAACGCCCTGTATATGCTACGAGTGCAGCACCGGTATCAGAGTAGGCTGTGCGGTTCGCCCTCTTTGCAGTGGGGTGGGAGCACGAGGCGGCGGAGGTCGTCCCAGTGGACGGTGACAACAGTGCCCACCGTATGGCAAGAGTCATCCGATATACACCGGGGCAACGCGGCAGCCATGACCGCCATCTGGTTGGCCGGCGTCGCGTCCGGAGCCCTCATGGGCTTCGTGTTCGCCACGGTGGTCTCCGCGATGGTGGCTGCGCAGGTGAGTATGCGCCGAAGCAGGCATCTTCAGCGCAGCCGCAGAAGTATTACTACGTAATGAATGTGTTCGAAAGGTGAGCTTTTTCGATTGAATATGTAGATTAAGAGAAAGGCAGAAACGTTATCATTATTAGTTGGTTCCCTTCTTTTTATTAGTTGGTTCCATTCTTGTCAGATCAGTTGTACTCACAACGGCACCTCTTTCTCTCTCTCTTCCCTCACTCCGACCATTCCCCTTTCCCATACGGCGCGTCTGGGGTGTACACCGGGTACTGAGATAGTTACTGCGCCATTTCCTTTCCTCAAAAATCACTAATCAGAGAACGCGTTCTGTCACTGCGGCAGTTACCAGAACTAAACGGTGTGTTGTAGCATTTTTCTCTAGCAAGCTGGCAAGGAGGGTTCGAGTAAATGTTTCGGTATAGCTGCATTCGTGGTCACGGGGAAGCTAAAAATTTGGAAAATGTAAAAATAAAATTGCAGATATGCGCGCGGAACGCCTGATTCAAACCATGCACAGCTGCATTCCCACCGATTGCCCATGGAAGGCCCTGTAAATATCTACAAAGGAAACTTCATTGGTCTTTTTTTATGCTGGTGTTTTGTTTCCTCAACGCTAATTCGGCAAATGTCTGGTACGGGAGTGGAGCGGTAAGGGTGAAGTCGACAACACTGCAGGCAACAAACAGCTCTTACGCTCTGCCATATTCTGGGATTCCGTTCTGCCATGCAGACTGGTTTCCCGGTAACCTCGTTCGAGTCAGGCGTATAGCCCCGCGCATAATATCACCAATTTCGCAAATATGCTGCAAGAAATTCCCAGAGATCTGCGAACATGATCTCGTCTTGGTCTGAGAGGCAGTTAAATGTATTTAAATGAATAAGAAACACCAGAGAACCATGTTCGTTGAGCTGCGGCGACGAGTGACGTTTTACAAACAGCAGCGCAGCACGGCCAGTGGACACTGATGGCGGATTTTCAGGCCCTACAACAGTGCAACATTGTTTATACTGTTTCTAAAGGCGTATATCTGTAGAAAATATCTTTCAAAAAGCCTTGGAAGGCCCCAGTTACCTGCGTGGTTTATGCTTCAATTATGCTTCCCATACGGAAGGGTTCTGCAAGGGCATGCAGCGATAACAAGTAAATTTTCGTCCTTTGCATTTCGAAAATTGATGCCATTTCTTCATTAGCATTTTTTAGGACAGTCTCAATTTTCAAAAACTGCGCGAAAAATGCAAGTAAGTTAGAAGGCACTCGTAAACCGCAGACAAACTTTTTGAAGACACAATGAAGCACCAACTAACCGGTCAGAAATTATTACTAGACATAAGATAGACGAAATGTCAGAAGGAAACTTTTCGGTTTAATTTCCGGCACAACTTAAAAACTATAGAGAACATATATGTGCAAATATGACTCAGTTCGCATGCTTTCGGATATTTATATTCTCACGAGCAACACACTATGTTACGAGTTAGAAACGCTTAAATTATTTCCTTTTCCGACTGCTATACTGTACAGCTTATTCCAATGTAATGTTAGCGCACAACCAAATTATATTTCTCCGCGCCAGCCAGCTTAATTCAGTCTCTTTCTTGCATCGCAGTCTTTGCCACGGTGTGGAATGGTGTGGCATGTAATGCGAGGGCAAGATAACCGCTGGTCCTTAAGGGTAACGGAGTGGATTTCAAGAGAAGGCAAGCGTAGTAGGGGGCGGCAGAATAAGTTAGGTGGGCGGATGAGATTAAGAAGTTCGCAGGCATAGGGTGGGCGCAGCTGGCAATGAACAGGGTTAGCTGGAGAGACATGGGAGAGGCCTTTGTTCTGCAGTGGGTGTAGTCAGGCTGATGATGATGATGATGATAGAATAGTTTGCTTAATTCTCATTAAAACACCTGGAACAAACTGCAAATGTGGCGTGCCGGTAAAATGCGTTTGGCACTTTCCGACGAGTTTGTCAGGGTTCATTCATGACAGCCCCTCCATTTAGGTGACAACCTCTGTTCGGTCAGGAGACGGCTTCTTTTCCCACAGGAATTGCGTGCACTCCTGATATGGACACGAAGCTTCTGGATTTCTGTCTTAAATGCGATTTCTATGCTCGGCAGCTGTACTGAATTATCTGGCGGCCCAGAAAGCTCATAATGCACCATTTAAGAGTAGTCTTGTGAAGCCGTGAAATTCAGCCAGTGAAACTAATCGACGTAGATGGCATACGCCTAGAAGGCAAAGCTACACATCGAGGTATATATCCTATATATGGTAAGCACTGTCCTTCTATAACACCGCGCAGAACAACACAACGAGGCCAGCAGGGGTGACCCAACGTGATTCGGCCATATCCCAACCCGCCGCAACCCGATCAGCCAAAGCCAGATCAGCCACCTGGCAGCCTGGAGGCCGCACGCAATGTCTGTTACACCAGGTCGTGCGTCGACGCGGCCGACTACCTGCGCCGCAACCTGAACACGCTTGTGGCGCCGTGCAGCAACTTCCGGGAGTACGCATGCGGACGCTACCAGGGCGCCGACAGCGTCCTGCAGGACATGAAAACCTCTCTTTGGAGGGTTGGTGCCGTGCACTATATGCGGCGTTTGCGTGAGTCAGGTAAAGAGTGGGAACAGACCAACCGCGTCGGCTCGGCGGCTATGACACTACACTCCATAGACCAGGTCGCGGGCCGCTTGTGGACACTTTCCAACAATGATATCCAAATCCAGACGTTGTGTGAGATGGTCTACCAACTCAGCCACGGCGGCTGTCTCGCCTTCTATAGCCTCGATAAAAAGTTCAAAGCGTTGCGTGGGACTAAGAGTTGAGAGTTCCGCGTTACATGTGTTAATTGCAAACTTGAACGCTCCGTTTAACCTACCGTTTAGATACAGAGCAACCAGCCCAGGAAGGAGGTGCCGGGTTCGAGCCCCCGACCAGGGCGAATTTTTAAACTGAGAAGGTTCTGAGAAAGCTTAACAGACTTTCATTTGTAGCCGTACAGCAGCGCTCATACGGACGCTAATAGTTCAGAACTCCCTTGACTAAAATCTACACCACTTTGGGGATTTCTCTAAACACAGTGCATCAACTTGCGCGCTGGGTAGAATATAGCGAGCGCCTCGGTTCTGGCCGTTCTGATGCTATAAAAAAGATCCCTACTTACTTATTGTTTGACGACGTGATACCTGGTGCAGGGCGTCCTCAGGAAAGCACTGCAGCTGATCGAAGAGAAGAAGCTGGAAGGCTCCCGAAAGAAAGCCATGATTATGGCCCAGCTCTGCTATGAGCGCTACGTGGTGGACGAAAAAGAAGCTGAGTTCGTCGAAGACCTGAGGAACTTAATGAAAGGCGAAAATCTCGACGTGAAAGGTCCCCCCTCGGGCGTGGACACGAGAGCTGAGCAGCTGTTGGTCAAGCACGTGCACCTGGCCTTCACGTACATGCTAAGTGGGCTCATACGAATCCTGCCCAGTGAGTGTCGGGGGCTGCCGTCCCTGTCAGGAGGTCTACACTGCAGAAAAGCGAACAGCTTGAAGAGAGGACGGAGAGAGGAGAGCAGACTGCAGCGCTAAATACCTAGAGCTATTGCGCATGAGCGGCAAAATATGTGCGGAACAGACGCAAGAAAAGAGCGAAAGTGTCTGTTATGACCACCGGTCTTTCGCTGTATCTTTCACACGTATATAATGCCACTCATGCGCAGTAGTCTTTGGTGGTTAATACTGCAGCGCGTCTTTCTTTCCCCGTCCTGTCTCTGCGCCGTTTAATTTTGGTTAGCCATGTGTCAACCAGGCGGACCTAGCAGTCTTTCTAGGGTCGCCGTCCAAGTGAACTTTGCCAATGCAATAGGATTCGTAACAGCTTAGGACCCTTTCAAAAAGAGGTCGATGGGCGCCGCCATATTGGGCACTGGGCTGTGTTCGTAGTACAGGAAAGAGTTGAGTGTTAAGCCTAGCTAGCACCACGTTCTCCCCACAGACTGGAAAACTGGTCTTCCGGAGGGTCGTGAAAAGGCCTTACCTGTGCTGAAGTTTTCCGTGTTGATCGCAGAGCGCCGTAAGACACAGCCTAGCGAGAGGAGCAAGCAGTTTTTGGTGCACTCGTACAGTCGCAAGTAAAAAAGATTAGCACTAACGACGTTCTACTGGAGCGGCAGATAGCAACGCTGGGCTCTGTGGTTACGAACACGCCGATAACAAAAGTGCAAAGTGTGTTCGCTAAGCAAGGCGCAGCGCCAGCCGCGCGGCGCAAATTTCACCGCTCGAGTGACGTCATTGTGCTAATCTTTTTCTCTCGCTACTGTACTGCTTTTCTACGCCACCTTTCTGCATGCGCTTATCAGCATGAGCTTCCGCGCTCTGTCGAATCTACACATGCTATGCGTCGTATGTCTGGGCTACCTGCTGGAAGCTCGGCAAGGAATGTTATCTGCCAAACCCGGGCTTCTAATCGTTCAGAACGTTCTCACGCGTTCGTAGTGGCCCAAACGGCTGACGGCAGCAGTTTTTAGTCGCTCAGTGGAACACTTGCTGTGCCGCCTGGGCTGTGCATGATTCAATATTCCACGGCCAGTTTCTTCCGCGAGTCATGCATGCGTTTAGCCCGTTGTGCCTTAGGCAGTGCGGGCTGGGCAACATTATTTTTCTTTCTTTTTCTCTGCCCACACTAATATATGTCATGCATGCGTAGGCATAGATCGATATGTGCTTGGATAGTGTCCATGTCTGCTGACTGTTGGCCATATACGGTTGGCCCGATGCCTTCCAGCAACCGACCGCTCGTGATTTTCGCGGGACAAAGCTCGGAACAACTCTAACATAGCATCAGGCTTGACAAAGTATAACACATGCCTTAAGGAGACGCTTCTAGCTAAGGCATATTTCCTGAATTCTAAAGCGTGAGTGCCGAAAGTCGAACGAAGCGATTACTGCAGAATGCTCAGATAAGAAACTGCTTTCAAAGATGTCAGAGTAGGAAACAGTGCGTGTCAGCGTGTACTGCAGCACAACCTACGCTGCCGTTTCCCCTTGCAGCCGCACCCACTCTCGATGCAGACTCAAATATCTGTTTCCCTCTCGGCATGCCTATCTGTGCCTCATTATGCTTCTGCGCTTTTTTTTTGGTGGGGGGGGGGGGGGATTATTTATCCTCCTACTTCTCCCACGCCTGGTTTAAGCGTATTATCATCCTTTCAGTAAATCTGTACTGCCTGCAACAGCCCAGAGTGAGCGAATGCGCAGTGTATTTGTTATGCGCCTGTGCAGGCACACCAGGCTGTCTCATGGTTAATCTGGACACAGCAGTGGCCGAAAGGACTCAATTCTACAAGGGGCTGAGCGAAGACGGCAAGATAAACTACTTCAAAGCTCTGGCTGCAGTCGCGGGCGCGTCGGACGACATGCTCAAGCAATGTGTAGCCCTGCACGACAGTGTCACCGAAGCTCTGACTGCAGCAGCCAAAGGAGTAGAGACGCAATCAGAACACCACGGGGTACGGCACATGCACGCGTGAACCTATGGTGCCGCAGTTTTCGGGCAGGGTTATACCTCCTTGCTAGCCCGTGTTGCATTAGTAAAAGGAAAACTGACTGGCTAAAAGATCAACTACAGCGTCCATCACGTTATCACAAAACGCCGGGTGCATAGGCATGCGACGATTCTGTCACTGAAGCAAGCACTCATCAGACCAGAGCGCAGTCATATGGCTGCGAAAGAGAGCCACGCATCTTACTCCAAACCTTCGCACGCGTTAGGTGAGGACAACCACATGCCACCGTCAGGATCCGAGCCCATGAACTCCGTTTGTCGCGCATGGTGCTGTACCAACTGAGCTACAACAGCGGCTGCCTCGACTTCTACTTTCGAAACTAATTTTGTTACGTGTAAGCCTATCGTTTAGACTGTTTACCAGGGCCACATCCAACCATTAGTTGCTGACGTGGCACGTTGTTACACACGCATCCCGAGGAGAGCGACCAGGAGTGGCCAGCAGCAACAGTGCAGGAAACCTCTTCGGCTACCTCTGGTATCAATGCTGCCAGAACTGAGAGTATCGCTATGCTTATTTGGGTATATTCTGAAAGTAGCCAAAGGCCTCTGAGGCTAAGGAAAGCACTGGGGAGTGTTACTAACCTTTATTCAGGTTTCGTTTATTGTAGAAGGGGAAGCAACTTCTGAATTATTTTAGATATGTAAGTCTAAAGAAAATGAAAAAAAAATAGCTACGTGTTTCCTGTGAGTTCCGGACACACGAAGGGCGTATGGGGATCGTATCAACCGTCGTCTGTGGGATCGAACTCACCGCAACAAACAGACACCGCAACAAAGAACAAAAACAATGGCCCTGTGGGCTCGCAGCACGGTTCCGGCGTCCACTCAGAAGGATGAAGAACATTTAATTCCCCTAGCAACGTCCGGATTGCAAAGGCGTGTCGCGGTGGGTTACACAGGAGCATGGGAGGGTGCAGTGGCATATGCCGGGTGCACTCAGAATGAGAAATCAGCATGTCTTTCCTTTCCTTATAACCACCCGCCTCGTCCCTCCGATGTTAACTGCGGCACTGCCGCACATTTCACCCCTGGATTATTTACGTATTTCATGCGAGGCGTCACTGCTTACCTGAGGACGGAGTAGCATCACTGAGTGCCATGTGCAGGGCCCATCCATTATGGCCACCAAGGCGGACGAAGTGGTCATCGAAGGACTGGGCCCGCAGGCGTTCGCCGATGCCGTGGCTGCCCAGACCCCTTACCCTCGAGACGCCGCCGTGGACCTCGACAAGAGGGTGCCTTCGGCCCTGGCCTCCGTCTGGCGGAGGCTCGGCCTGCGTGACCTGTACCTGTGGACAGGCTGGAACGTGCTGCAGGAGCTCATTCCTTACGTGAGGCGCACTGTCGCCCATATGGTAGGGGCAGCAGCCTTCTATGAGCGGTGCATCACGCGGGTCAAGCAGGCTATGGCCGCACCTTTCGCAGCCACCGCCCTACTACTTAGGTGAGCCAACCGTCATTGCCGCCTTTACTGCCGATAGCACTGAAGAGCAGGGCTTCAGCGAAAGAGGAGGAGTGGTGAGCGTAGCTGCAGCGACATCGCGGAAACGGCCGACACGCTGTCTCGACGCTATTGTTCTGGCAAATAACGCCCTTTCCTGTCTGTATCCCACCATTTGCAAGTTTTCATCCGAACTCAGCGCGTGCACTCCGTAACTATAGCGGCATAACACGGCAAATGGGCGAACACGTTTCTTCGTTCTCATCTTCGGCCGGCGCTTTGTAAGAGAACATTCGCCAGCCATATTAACAGCTCGCATCATGACGTAAGCCTAGAATTTCCCATCAGTGGTGCCCCCCCATCACGACAAGGAAACGGAGTGAAGCGTCCAAAGGCGTCCCATCGCGAAACCTACGTTTGACGTTATACTCACGTTGAAAGTATGGAGGGAGCACGTGGGGTAGTAAAGGGCGGAATAAATCGCTGAAAAATATTATCAGGCACATGCGTGGTCGTGTATGGTATACAACACTGACGCCTGCAGGGTTGTCACGGAAATTATCGCCGTTTAATTAAGCTTATCTACAGTTCCGCACACCTTCTTACTATACGAAAGCGTTGCCTTCAACGTCCACCTGGTTTCAGGACAACCTCTGTGGTGAGCCCTTCTGAATCACCACGCAAGATACATTCCGCGAAGCGCCCACTCAATTGTACGCCTGAATAGCGCTCTGGTCGGCCAGCGCTGTCACGTGAAAGTTTTCGATCACTACACCTGGAATCAGGGAATGATGCGGCTGCTCCACAAACGGCTGAAGGTCTAAAAAAAAAGAATCCGCAACTGTTAAACAACGCTGTGTTGCTGCTTAAAAGAAAATTTCCACCGAAAAGCTTCCGCTGAAATTCACGGCATTGCTTTTCGTCACTATGCTTATTTATTGTTGGGCTTAGCCAGGAGCACAGCAACAGCTTAGCGCCAACAGCCCCTCAGTGGAAATTTCGTCTTTAGAAGTAGTATAGCGCTTTTTAGCAGTTGGAGGTTCATTTGTAAATTAACGCCAGCGCTACAATAGATAGAAGCGAATGCATAGAGTTTAAGTCATGTTTTTTGCAACTTAGTTTGACCTTTCGGTCCTTCGGTACAGTGGAGCGGTTTTGCACGTTCCACGATATTGCCCTGAAACAACATTTTCTTTGTTTATTTTATGTGTAATTTGCGCATCGTCACCGGCACGTGGCCTTATCACTTTGTTGGCTACGCGAGATGCAGCTAGAGCGGCCTGCAATTGCCAAAATCACGTGCAGTATTTTCTACGGTGTTCCAAATTGCTGTCGCTCTTTATTGCACCTTATCTCTAAAGTTCGCTGTTCCTGGCTGACACTGACTTAACCGCGCTTGGCTCTGACGTCATGCCAGCTGTGGTTGGGTACTGTGTACTAAAGACAATCGCTGGTGAGCTCGTTATAGCAACTTCTCGGTGTAAAAAGATTACGGAGGGCACTTAAGAATACTTACGTGCTGTGAATGCGAAAGCATTTGAGTGTCGTAGTACTAGTTGGTAACTGCTACTAACGTATCACTGCTAACAACTCTAACTGGCCGTCGGACCTCCGTTGCTAGCGTATCACCGAAGCCTAGTGTTGGGCAGTCTACTTTGTACGCGAATGCCCATGAATACCAGCGGCAGATGAATGGCAGCAGCTGGCAGTTACTTGCACTCACGTGGTATGTCTTCATTGCAATGACCATACTGGAAGGCGGCGAGATGCCTCGTGGGTGCTTGTGTGCTTGGCTAGGTCACATGGCCGGGCTCCAAACTCTTCTCTTCTATTAGGAAGTTTTAGAATAGGGTGACCCTTCCGGCTAGGGGCCTAGGGGAATAGCGGGGCGCCGGTGCGCATGCGCAGGACAATAACCGGAGGGGCTTTATTGTCCTGCGCATGCGCACTGGCACCCCGCTGCTCCCCTATCTTCCTTATCGATAGGGTCACCCTATTCTAAAGGTCTGCATTAACAGGTTCATCTCAACTCTCTCGTACATTACCATAACATCCAGCCATCATCTTCTGTGACAGCTATATTCCAAGAAAAAATGGCAGTGAAATTAAAACTGCGTGGCCATACACCAATTCCCTGTGAGAGCAGAATTTATTTCCCCCACGTTTATTGCGTTATTCTTTCTAGCGTTAACCAGATGGCACTGCTCGACAGTGAGTTCTTTTACTCTTTTCTCTTCCACTTTTGGTGCGCAGTAAAGAGACCCGAAATGGCGTGGAGCAGCTCACCCGTGCTGTCATAAGCTGCTTGGCAGTGAACGCCTCGCGGTGGGTCCGGCCACCCAGAGAATCCACGAAGGGCGCCGATGTGGTGGTCGGTTTTCCACCCAATCTAGACAGCCTGGACAAACTGAACAGCCACTACGCTACTTATTTGGGTACTGATACGCGACGCCACGGACGCGTACCGCGTTGCTGAAGGCATCCACTGAAGTCCGCTCAGAGCTGTTCGGAGGGTCGTATTCTTCGAGGATTCTTTTCTGGTTGCATTGTGCCTACCTTTCTGCCATTGGTCAGCGCCGCCCTTGATTTTTCAAAGCCGGCATTGCTTAGTGGTTATCGACCCTGGCGTATAAAAGGCGGAAGGACTAAATCATAAAGTGGCAAAGGAATGAATCCGGAAATCAATTGTTAACAGCTACAGCCTCATGTTTCAACTCAACGCGCAAACAGCCTAGCCAAAAAAATGTGGTAAACCACCTCTGGCTGCTGAGCTGGCAATAACTTACCTTCAAGCAAGCTCCGCTATTTTGTGGTCATCATCTTGCCACTTGAGGACAGCTTCCAACTCGGCATGGACATTTAAAAGAGAAATGTTGTTGGACGACACTAATATTCGTAATGACATAGCGTCAGATGGGAGTGTGTCACCGCACATCTACGTTACGTAAGCATTCTGAGCAATGTGCCAGTTTAGGGGCTCCCGCCGCTTGTGAAGAAATCGCACTGAAGACCGGGACGGTGCTCAGTCAGTGATCATACGATGGTGATAATCGCTGATTTTTGAACGCTAATGTGTGCGGGAGATGTCTCGCAGTGCATTCCTTTACTGACTGATTTGGCCAGTAACGGGTCCTTCTACAACGCATAGCGTCTGGTCACGAGTTTGCATAACCTAACTTCAATGTTGTTTCAGATGATACGTTTTCGCTAATTTCTTTTGTCCTTTTGGCCAGGCCTGACAGTTTTTGCCCTGTAATATTCGATAATAATTGGTCTGCTGATTTTTAATGTTTTTTATATATAACGTCAGCTACTACAGCCCAGTCACAGGATTCAAACTCATGACGTTGATGATGACGTCAAGACAATTATACCATCAGGACGCTGTAAACTTGCGATAGCTGCCATTTGTAATTGTGCTCGATGACCCTTTAGCGCGCCGAATTTGGCCTTTCCTTGTTTCCGCTTCTATTAGAGGATGTCACCGTTAATCCTCGCTTTCTGTGGATCTGGCGGAAAGCGATGAAGGAAAGGGAGCGGCAGCTGAGACCTTCCGACGTGCACTTCGACCCATCCGACGTTGACATTATGGTGTCCAGAGACGGACAAGTGATCGTCCCAGCCGGGGCTGTTCACGCTTTCTACCGAGACAACGCCGTACCCGCGGTGACTGAGGGCATCCTTGGTCACATGATTGCACGACGACTCGTTCAGAGGTGAGCGCATTCCCGTGAGGAGCAGCCAGACTGGATTTGGGAAATTCCCTTGCCCTACGGGGCTGGAAACTAGGAGCTCTCAACAATGTGGCGAGGGCTCCTTCTCACCGGGTGTGTCTGTTGCTAAACCATCGTTGTCGTTTCGGATGACGCGGTTGTTGCGACGCGCGTCTTGTCTTTCAATCTTTCATCTCACGTCTCTTTTAACTCTACTACTGTCTGCACATGGCAGCGATTGTGGCTCAGCTTGAGCTAGTGGACAGGCCCGTGCACTTTCCTTTTCATTCTTCCTGCAGTCGCAACAACAACAAACTCCACACAAAGCCATGGATGAGTAACGTGCCGCAACTATAGTGCTTCGACGATGTATCGCCGCCGTGAAGCGGAATTTGATTATCTTTACGATATGGAAAGACGTCAGATTGGATAACCATGCTTGGCAGAACTTTCACTCGTCTTACTATGTTCTGCCGGGTTGAGCCAGAGCTATTTTTTTTTGTAGGTCAACACCACCGGCACGTACCTCAAAGCGCGAATGAGGTGTCCACTGACCCAGATAGCCAGTTATGCGTCTTTCCTTTCCTCAACATCAGCGGAGTCTAAACCTTCCCCAGGTTTTGAGAAAAAGAAAGGCTCATAAGTGCCTCAACTTGTAGGTGGACGCCACTGCCTCCTCACAGCGCGATTGAGGTGTCCACTGACCCAGTGAATCAGTTACACTTGCTACTGAGAGGCTTCACACACAGATACCGCTGAAACCCGTGAAGTGCGGCTAAAAGTGATTTCGCACTAAAAGATGAACGGCTGAAAACAGCGGTTTGAAAAACGCCAAAAAACGGCTGATGGCGGCGGCTGTCAGAATACCCTTTCTTCGAGGAGGAGACCGAAGCAGGTGACCTCAAACGTTACCATATACCTTCATCTCAAGCGGACCTTAAGATCTGTCACCTGAAGGTCAATGCCAAGGTTTTGTACAGTGAGTTGACCTTGACGGTGACAACAGATCAACACACGGTCAAAAGCACTTGTGGTGATATCAAGGAATACGTTCGGAATACAGCTAGACAGAGCCAATGCGAGCAATATGCGGCGCAGGCAAATGCGTCGCGGCGTGCCACCCAAGCCTGAGTGCCTTGCGCCGAGCGGCTCGAAGGCAGTGCACGTGTACGAGAACCTGCTGGCGCACCATTGCGCCCAACACGTCGTGGCCCCCAAACTGGACATGAACACCAGCGCCGCCCCGTGGCTGCCCATGCACATGCGCCTCACAGCGCCCATGCAGTTCTTTACCATGGCGTGCCTCAAGGTGAGACGTCGTGGCGTCTACTAAACGCCCCGCGGTACAACTTCTCTGTGGCCATGAAAATATTGCGCTGCTCTTCGTATCACACGAGCCTGCAGTTAGTCATTATAAACCAGCACGCCGGAATCCCACTGCGAGTGTTCCGTGTGACTACAGTGTTAGAATCAGAGCAGTCAGCTATTCCCAGCACCCGCAGCCTTCTGAGCTCTGTATTTGAGGGTAAGAAGCCAAGCCATAGAATTTGAGGGCATAATTCGCCCTGTTGCGATTTAGCATCAGTATTTCAAAGCAAGAAGCCAAAACATATAAATTAAGGGTATAATTTACCCTGTTGAGATTTAGCATCAGTCAACGATTCTGGCTTTTCGAGAGAAAGAGAAAAAGCAAACACTAGAAATATGCGCTACGGCTGCTCAAAATAATAGCTTCATGAAACCGCTCAAACATAGGCTTCTTCGGAGTACATTTCTTTAATTGTAATGTCAGATGCCAACGAGTTTCTCAGTCCGTTCATTGCTCGTGGGGGCTCAGCTGGCTTTGGCGTTCGGTTGTTGAGAACGAATTGCCAGATTTGGTACCGACTTCGTAGGCCAAGTTTCTATTGAGAAGACATGACAAAACGTCCATGCGCTAACATCTCGGTGCACCTAAATAACTACTGGTGGTCGGTATCAATCCGACGACCTGGAAACGACAACGCAGCACACACGAAAAGATTAATCAGTTTGGCAGGGCAGACTGTGCATCATCGGCTGGCTTTGAAGAGCGTTGCTTATAACAAGGACTCCCCACCGCTCATTCATGCAGGACTGCCGGAATCGGCGCCACGACGTCGAGGGCAGCTGTGAGACGGGCGCCTTGCGCAAACTGCGCTCCTTCAACGATGCGTTCGGATGCCTACCCGTGACGCCAATGTGCGAGCTGCTATAGGCCTCGTGCGCTGATATGGAGGTGCCACTACCCGATATGCTCCTCAGAGGGCGTCTCGGGCTAGTGGTGCTCTGTCCCATGACGAAGTTTTTCTTCGCTATTTTTTTTTACATTAAACAGTTGTGAGTGCGTTATGCCCTGTGTGCAACTGTGTCTTTCATGTTCGTGCCTTTCGGTCTTAATTCCTAGAAGCATGAAAGCCCATTCTTCTAGCAAGCATGTGTCCACATCAAGGCTACGTGTTTTCCAAAAATTTGTGGAGTGCCTCGCAGTGAAAAAATACACACTGCTCATTTGCTGCTTCCAATAAGCAACATATTGAAGAATCGCTCTGACCTTCCCCATGTCTCTTTTCTTTGTAAATAAAATTAAACAATTGATAGTGCACGCGGGGAAAGCCCCCTTACAGATCCTCTTCCAAAAATTATCCAGAAATGCGCCTTACACGTCAGAGATTTTTGTGCCCACGTAATCATAGGAGCTGTAGTAAGTTTAATGTGATGTAAAGCCGGGAGTGCGCCCTGGCACTGTGAAGGACCGAACTGACGGTAATAGATGATGTCTAATTAATTAGTGATGCTTCCCTCTAGCTCATTCTCTTTCGGGTGTAAGAGAGCTCAGGCGTTCCATTGGGCGCCACTGTTCCCTCCTGTTGATCCCATGTGACCTGAGGTCATATAGTGAAGCTTGGTTGATGGGCGCGGCTACTGAGCCGGAGTACCCGGGTTCGAATCCGACCGCGGCAGCCGCGTTTCGATAGAGGCGAAACGCTAAAGGTGCCCGTGTGCTTTATGATGTAAGCGCACGTTAAAGATCCCCAAGTGGTCGAAATTATTCCCGGAGCCCTCCACTACGGCACCCCTTGCTTCCTTTCTTCTACCACTCCCTTTTTTATCACCCGCCGCGGTGGCTCAGTTGTTATGGCGCTCGGCTGCTGACCCGAAAGACGCGGGTTCGATCCAGGCAGCGGCGGTCGAATTTCGATGGAGGCGAAATTCGAGAGGCCCGTGTACTGTGCGATGTCAGTACACGTTAAGGAACCCCTGGTGGTCAAAATTTCTAGAGCCCTTCACTACAGCGTCCTTCATAGTCTGAGTCGGTTTGGGACGTTAAATCCCCATGAACCATAAACCAATCAACTTCAGGGGGCGCTGCGAAATGTGGCAACGTGGCAACGAGTGGAGGTCCACGCATATCTCGTCGCCTATGAATGGATTGGCGTCCTTGCTCGTGCCGAAATTCGGGCTGATTTGTGGGGTGCAATCGCGTCATTGGCTCTGAGCACTTAGTTTCGACATTTTCTAAGGGCACCAGAGACTATAAGACCGAAGTTGTGACGACGGCGTGGCTGGCGATCATCGCAAAATCACCGTAGGAAACGAACGTCTTTCCGGAATCTACTGTGAAGAGACGGAAGTGTTCCTGTGTCGCCGACATGTCTCTGAAGAACGGAAACGTTTTGGCACCACCGTTATCCATTACCACCTTCCGCTACTTTGCCATTACTCAGCGGTAAAGCAGCACCGCGCTCGCCGGAGGTGACTCCGGTCGTCGCGCTTTCTAATGCGTCGCGTTTGTTGCCTCTAACTTCTTGGTAACAATCAGCAGTGAGCACGCCGAGTCGACGGCTTGTTGTGTTCTCATTTGAGAATATGCAGCTGTCTGTGATGTTGTGATTGGGAACCGGATAGGATAGGACAGGACAGGGCAGGAAAACGTTTGATGTCCAACAGAAAGAGGGTAGTTAGAGGGCTACCCGCCTAGATGACGGCCGAAAGGTCTTGGCTCTCCCGCGGGAACGGCTTGGGCCAGTCAGACTAGTTGTAGCTGAGTCTCCGGGTCGCAGCTCGGTAGTAAGGCCTCCCATTGGTCTTTCGACTTTATGTGTCGTCCCTCCTTGGGGGCATGAACACATTCCCATAGTATGTGGTCCAAGGTGGCCCTAAGTTCGCAGTTTGCGCATTTTTCTGAAAATTGCCCTGGGTACATAAGACTACAGAGGGCCGGGTTTGGAAATGTGCAAGTTTGTGACCGGCGCCAGCTGATGGCCTGGTGTCTGGTTTATTTATTCATTTATTTATACAGCATACCCCTAAAGGTCCTCCTTCGAGGGTATTAATGGAGGGAGGGGGGTCAGTGTAAAAACGTGTACAAGGAACATCATTAACAAGCAAAGGAACAATAAACAGGCTAGGTATAACGTGGAAAAAATAATTAAGCACCAGAAAGTAAATAAAGAAACAGGCGATAAAAAGAATATAATACAAATTACAGGTTTAAGGAAAACGATTAGGCATAACAGAAGTGAAAAATACTACAGTGTACGTATTAGGCACGAAAAGAACGGAAGTAATCGCAAAAGTACAGCAACTGTAGAAAACATTCAAAAATTTCGAACATTTCAAACGCCAACGTCGCTGCAGATGAGACCAAGAAATGTGGAGGCGTTAGATTGAATTGCTGTGTGTGGTGGTAAATTTTTCCACTCTATGATAGTGCGTGGTATGAATGACTTCGCAAAATCTAAGAATCTATCCGCTGGAGGAAGTCTATAGCTCTTTGCAAACCAGACCGAGAACTTCGCCGCAGGATGATGACGTAGGTAGACGACGAAGGGCAGCCTTTAGGATAGGTAGCAGACTTGAATGTTTATATTAGATATTTGCAAAGGTATACGTAATAAGTGCGAGCACGTGAGAACAAGGAGACCAAAAGTCTAAATGTGAAGAATTGATCAAACCCCCCAGTCAGCGGTTTAAATACACTTGATCGTGCCCAGGCACCTAGCTAGAGAATCTAACAGCTTGACGAGCGTCCAATGGTGCGTTAGCAACTTCATAGGCTTCACCCCACCACACGTGACCACACACACAGGTGAATAGACCCGCACACGCAAGGAGGAATCTGGCGCATTGGAGTCACGAGCTGTTTTGCTTTCAGCAGCGGGGCCGACCAGGCCCAAAGGGTTGTCTGCCTTCATGCGGCGAACGCGACCGTGAGAAACAGGGGATCTGACGGGTCCCACTGGGGAATTCCTCAGCTCGGAAGGTGTCCATTTCCACCCGCGCTTTATCCAGCCGCTCCATAGCATGCGGCCAGTGTCTCCCTTGCCGGCGCCACTCGGGTTACTCATCCGCTGGCTCTCTGCATAGAGCACAGTCCGTGCAAAGCACCGCATTCCGCATCGCAGTAGACCTCGGGCTTGGAAAACTCCCATGCACGCATCGCAGGCGTGCCTTGCTGCAGGCGTCGGCGAACTGACGCCTGCGAACGGGAAGGCGCACTTGTTCAAAGCAGGATCACAACAGTAGCTAGAAGGGGCGGCAAAATAAGTCGGTATGCGAACGTGTGCAACGCGATCACACAAGTATAAATATGCTTTCGAAGAGATTCGGCCCTGTGCATGGATAGAGCGTTCACGGTGGATTTTCGCCGAAGTAGTCCGACAAAATTTTTGCGTGATCCATCGTGTCTGTTGCCTCTCTCGGTGCCGTGAGTTTACGCGTGCTAACGCTAAAGCCGAAATAGCACCCCTTCACAGAACGTTGAGAAAGCAGAGGTGGCGGAGGTCAAACTCTGTACCGTGGGCGCATACCGTGGCAACACGAACGTGATAAGTGATTCTCGCCAAAAGTCCGCGTGCTGCGTAGCCTTTTTGTTCGTTTGTTTGTTTTTTTGTTTGTGCATCCTTCACAGCTATCGGACACCATAAAGTCGTTCCCGAGCGAGGGCCTCCGGAGCTTTCGCTTACACAGGCATTCTGCTCAGAAGCCCACCAGTAAACAGGTGTTCACACGCGAATCGAACGGCATACGTCGAAACACATGCCGACAGAAGCTTAGAGAAGCAAAAGTCGAAGAAGATGAAAGTCTTCATCGTGGGCCTTCGGGGGCATTGTTTTACATTTCTGAAACTTAATATATTTTTGGTAAACACATTAAAGAAATAATTGTTTCACAGATTTCACTTGCCAACCCCTTTGTGCAGCTATTGGATTTGTATGCACTTTTAATTTTTATTGGCAATGAAAACAGACAGCTTGATTCTTTGCCGAGGCTTTCATCAACCATAACTTTATTTTAATGCAATTTATCTAACTCTAGTGCTCCTTCACTAACAGCTAACAATTTTCGCTGTTCTGACCGTGTTTTTTTTTAACAGTGCAGCTGAAAAGGCCCAACTATTTCGCTGGAGGTGCGTAGGTACCAATTCTAAAAATAGCTCATGAAGAAGGCTGGAGTACATCCTGAGGCATGTGTGTGAAATATATAGCACACAGAGAGTGGCAGGAGACAAATCGAATCTGTGCCACGCAACATTCTCTAGAGTGGCTCAGGTATCAAAAGGGCCCCTTCACTGCTAGTATTGCACATACATTCGTAGTCTGTTCAGATATTCTTCATGGAAAATTCACATCACGCATTTATCCATTCCTTACTCAAACCCTGGGAAGCAAACCTGTCCGCACACTATTCACGGTTGCCTGAACCGCAAAAGATAACAATGTATCTGGTCAAATGTTTAGAGGAATTTCCCAAGGTGGAGTAGATTCGTAATAAGGGAGCAGTTGCTCGTTGGCATCCATCCAAGCGCAGCCATGCGGCTACAAATAAAAGCTGTACAGCTTTCTCAGAAACTTCGCAGTTAAAGAAAAATTGGTCCGGGATTCGTACCCGGGACCACCGCTTCACCGGAGCAGTCGCTCTACCAACTGAGCTAACCGTACGGCAAGCTTATGTTAGGGCGATAGAGAATTGAGCAATAACTCGAAGTGGGAACAGCGGTGGTCAATCCCCGAGGAAGTTTCCGATAAAGCTGTATAGCTTTCCTTTGTAGCCGAGTGGCTGCGCTTGGGTGAATGCCAATGAGTAATTACTCCCTTATTACATAACAAGGTATATGTTTAATACAAAAATAGCAAGAGATAAAGCCAAGACCATGAGGCGTGCAAGACAGTTCACACCGGTTCCCTTTCGTAAAGTGATTTCATAATTCTCAGAACTTTTCCGACTGTTCTTGCAGTAGACATGTTTTTCAACTAGCAATACATGGCAACTAAATCTCTTAGACTGCTTGCTGTAGATTGCGTGCACAGACCCATTATTTTCTCCCAAAGCTTTACTTATCCCCCATTCGTCACTATCACCCATGAGGCGGCCGCCAGTGACGGCTAATCAAGCTTGACTGCATGCTATCTGCTCAGAGGTGAATGGATGAGTTGCAAGTTCTACTGTATTGTGGAGTTCAAGTGTCGTCCTCTTTGTCGATCCCTTCAAAGCGTTGTGATCTTGTTAAGTTTACCAACCTGGGGGGGGGGGGGGGGGGGGGGGCGTCATGACCGTGCAGGGATGCTGAGCTATTCTCAAGATTGTTACATTCATGTTTCATCTGTGTTGTTTATATGCTTCCTTAACGTTAGGTAATGTTACTGTATCGTGTATTTGTAACATTACAGAAACGTTAGAAAAAAATGACATCAAGAACACCGACATAACATCTGACCAAAGCAAAACTGTAACGTTATTGTAATGCTTCGGTGGTACCCGGGAACATTTGTATTCTACGTTCTTACCCATAAGTGCCTGTTGTGTTGGCGGTGTGGAAAAGTAACATCGAACACTAGAACTGCTAAATGTGAGTTTAAGACATGGAAAGAACAATTTTTAGTGCGGGGGCTAATGAAAAGTAGAAGGAAAAAACAAAGTTAAGGCGAGGGCAATAAAGGGCCAGCAAATTTTTCCGGTTATTTTTTGTCTCTTTTCTGTGCAAAGATTTCATCGCGGTAACTTTATGACGCCGCAAATGGCAAGCACAAGCTCCCTTCCGCTTCTTATACCCCCCATGACCGGCGCAACAGTTGTGTCGCGCGAAAGGAGCAGCGAGGGTGGTGCGGGGTCAAACGCACCGCATCTTCCGCGGGGCGCGGTTGCCGTCGAGTCAGCGGTCTCGCGCGCTGGGGCACCTCGCCGGATCCCGTCCGCCTACGCCGGCGTCGGGCAGCAACTCGCACGGTCCTGTTCCATCGCCCACTCCGAAGAGCGTCGCTCGCGGCCTCGGCTATAGCTGCGCGGATGTGAAAACGCACCGCTGTAGTGCGCGATCAGCTGGAGCGGAGGCCTCTGGCTGCCCCTATATGCGACGGACTGTGTGCCGAATTAGGCTATAGAAGGATGCAACTTATCAAAACAGCAGTTGGCAACAACATCCCATTGTCTGCAGTGTACTGTATAACTACGTGACTAGTAACTAATCACGATAGCAAATGGAAGCATAATTCGATCTTGTTACCGTCTGTTAAACAAGTAAGAGGCAGCAAAATTCTTGGGCTTAAAGTTTTGCTTATGATTAGCTTTTCGTTTAGGCACCAGCAACACTTCCAACGGCGGGCCATTCTTTTTCGTCGTGGAGAAAGAGCGCATGGGCCTCATGAATGTGGGCGGAGCTGAATTCACTGCAGGCCTAGTTGTATCCGACTGTAGCAGGTGGCCTTCCATGGCGGCGGAAACGCGAAAAGATGACAAGGAAACTAGGGGATAGGACAGCGCTGAGCCTGCCTCTGAATCACACAGCCCTGAGATCTAGTGGTTCCCGTTCGCATGAAATAGCGTCATCACATGGCAAGGCTATATAATATGTCGTCAGCACCTCTTGAACCTTCTGTTGACGACAGCACGTCAATATACCCATGACACGCACGCAGACAGAAAAGTAGAAAAAAAAAACAAGACACTAAACAATAAAACGAAAGGTGGAAAAATGACAAGGGCGACACGAGCAGCGTTGTTCTAGAGACGCGTTTATCTCACCAACGAGAGCTACTTAGATGGTTATCTCACACGCCCTTCTTACGAATGAAATAAAACATTCGAAATCTCCTATATAACATAGACGTAACTGATGTGTATACGTTTGAAAATAATATTGCTTCCTTCTTGGGACCAGAAACCTTCATGAGGCCACAGACGCTTTTATTTCTATCGGGTCGGACGTTCAAGAGTACGTATATTAGGTTTTGATCGGTTGTACATGGCTAATGATAACCTTGAAGGCTCACTAATTTTCCTGCCAGCATAAATATCATCACAGACATGCTGTTGCAATGTCTAGTTCGTTTATTTCATTCCGCGCACAGGTAATAAGTGGAACCACTTCCCTGCCTCGATAACTGCAAGCACAGAAGCCATTTCTTTAAAAAAAGCTTTGCAACAATTTTTTGTGCAACTACCACTCATCTCTGTAATGCATTAAGGTCTAAATAGTACGAAAAAAATTACATAGCGGGATCGACCAAGGGCTTAAGACTTTTTCGGTCGTCATCTGAGACCCTGCCCTCTCAGCATAGGTCGGCGAACTCACTCATGATAAGACTCACTAAGGGTCACTCGGGCTCATATTCACATCATAATATGATTGATGAGTGAGTCGGGACTCTCATTGCAATCATGATCTGCGTCGTAAGTGAGCTCGGGCTCACATTCAGGTCGTGATCTGAGTTGAGTGAGTTTGGACTCACTTTCAGATCATGATCTGAGTCGTGTGTGAGTCCGAACTCACATTAAGATCATGATCGGAGCAGTGAGCCCCCTGGTTCGAGCTGAGATCATGGTATGTGTTTTCACGACAACGGCGAGCGCTTAGTTTTTTTTTTTTTCCTCGTTTGGCAGCGTAGGGGAGGAATAATTTCCTGCCATGTCCAAGCCCACTTGAGGGCGAGGCAGCTTGTCGACGTCGGCGTGGGACTGAAGAGGATTCCCCGGAATCGAGGAAGACGGCGTTTTGTCCGTTCCCCATTAATAGTTCGCGCGGGTGCGGTAATGAGCCCGCGGGGATGTGTCCAAAGCTTTGTCGGAGTTCCACCATGTCGCTGGTTGGGGGGGTGCTTTGTCGCGCGTCTCAGTCGCCTCGAGGGCGTGCCTCTTGGGAACTTCAGTGGGACCATGTGCATATTGAGTCGAAACGAGTGAGTGAGCCCAAATGAGTCGTGAGTTGAGGTGAGTGAGTGATCCCAAATGAGTTGCGAGTTGATGTGAGTCGTGAGTGGCAACGAATGCTGACCCCGGATGAGTCGTTAGTCGTGGCGAGACCAAATGAGTTCTGAGTCTAAATGAGTCATGAGTTCGAGCGAATCCATGCCTGTGTGAGACTGAGTTTGAGTGAGCCCACAGCACTCGTGGTTTTGCCGAGGTATGCCGCTCAGTTCCTTGGTCGTACATAGGCGTGATGACGGTTCTGCGGAGTCTGTTCGAAACGAATTGCTGTGCTGGAGAGGAAGCTCATAGTGGTCTGTCCGTATTATTTACATGATGCATACGCACTTTCCGGGATTAATGCGAGTCAATACACAAATATTATAAGAAAGCGTGGGAGCTGTCCTTCGGTACATGTACCGGGTGGACCACACATAGCGGGAGCACTTGAACGCGCTGCTCTGCGGATCTCGCAGCGCAGTCTGCAGGCGACTTGCATAGGCACCGGGACCGTACAGTGTGACAAAGCCAGGACAATGTAACAGTACACCTGTAGATGGCGCCACGAGAGCTGCAGAATAGCGCGCTCAAGTGTTCCCGCTATGTGTGGTCCACCCAGTGCAATGTAAGAAGCGCGCTTCTGCGCGTTCATAGGACTTTTTTGGCACCTTGTCTTTGCTTATAGTTTGTGGTTGTAGGGTGACGTTGGATGTTATCTGAATTATAGGAGCTCTTCGCGTATTTATTTCTGCGCGCAAGAGCTCCGTTTTCGAAACCGAAAAGGATCGCTCATTCGTGAGCTTGCACGGTTCGTAGTGTCAGTAGTAGCTTGTACACTCCTCTACAAAGGAGGATTTAAGAAGCCATCTCCCCCTCCAAAAAGCGAGACATTTTCGATGGGAAAACCGCACTGGGGTCCTCACATCATAATCAAACAAGATCAGGCAATGCATTGTGCAAATAGGATAATTGAACACACTGGGTAACGGCTGTGTAAAGTTTCAGTCGCCCAAATGAAAGTAACGCTGCTGGAGTTCTCTTAGATATGAGCTCTAGCAGATTGGGTAGGAATTCGGAGTACTTAACCCATAGACTTAATCGGAAAAGCTTGCAAAAAACATAGGAGGTATGCAAATTTGAAACGTGCATCGTAAATTCGTCACCTTAAACATTTACTTTTGATTTAGCCGAGTTTTGCGAGACGCTACAAATTTTTAGCATAGCAACAGCAGCATAGCAACGCGGCGGCTGCGTTTTTATGGAGGAAAAACGCTAAGGCGCCCGTGTGCTGTGCGATGTCAGTGCACGTTTAAGATCCCCAGGTGGTCGAAATTATTCCGGAGCCCTCCACTACGGCATCTCTTCTTTCTTTCTTCTTTCACTCCCTCCTTTATCCCTTCCCTTACGGCGCGGTTCAGGTGTCCAACGATATATGAGACAGATACTGCGCCATTTCCTTTTCCCCCACGAAAAAACAATTATAACAGCACATACATGGCATACATGCGCCCATTGTATTGTATTTTATTGTATTGTATTGCATAGTGATGTACTGTTTTAAATTGCTCTATCGATAACACTCCTGCTGTTCACATGTAACATATATACTAGCTGCAGACCTAATGTCACACTGCAGTCATGAAGCTGCGGTGTCTCTTCTCTTGACATAAGACATAATCTGGAACTTACGTGGATAACGGGAGGTATACAGCTGTCTTTAAAAGGACGGCACATTCAGTGAAGTGCATTCCTTATTGTGCATGATCAGTGGTTGAAACACAATATCGTACAGACAAGAATTCTGTGAGAACTGGCTGGAAACGAAGCAGCCACCTTCGTCGTGCAAGCATTTCGACGTCTACTGTGACAGTACCTAGCAATTCTGAAGAATTAAGAAATTAGTTTTTTCAACCACGTTAGGTTCTTTAGTTAGTTTTTTTCGTGTTTTCTAACTTATGAAAGCTCCATGTTCGGTGAGTGTTATTTCTTTGTGATTAGAAAGCGGTGATTAGAAAGCTTGTCGTCAATGCCTGCTTAAGGAGGCCTTAGCGCATTTCAGGCAAGACTGAATTGAAAGAGTTTCGATCACTGGAACCAAACCACCGGTAATTTAATTACCTCCGCACCTTTCTTCCTTTCTTCTTTCACTCCCTCCCTTATCCCTTCCCTTACGGCGCGGTTCAGGTGTCCAACGATATATGAGACAGATACTGCGCCATTTCCTAATTACCTCCGCACCTTTCTTCCTTTCTTCTTTCACTCCCTCCCTTATCCCTTCCCTTGCGGCGCGGTTCAGGTGTCCAACGATATATGAGACAGATACTGCGCCATTTCTTTTGCCCCCCAAAAAAACCAATTATATATAGTATTATTTGCTCCTCTTCATAGTCAACAGCAGCGCTCACGATAGGACACCCCGTTGGCTCTGCATGTACCACGTCGAATCAAAAATGCAGGTGCAATCCGGCGTACGTCCAGTCCATTACAAACTTACATCCCCACCCGTGCGGCGGTGCGATGCTCGCCTCCGCCCAGAGGGGACGACGGCAAGATTAAACGCCCCCGCAAGGAGGCAGTGAGCGAGCGGCTTGCGCAGCTGTTTCGTGCGGACGTTCGCGTGCGTGGCCGGTGACGTACGGGACACTGGGCAAGCGGACAGCCATCCCATTCACCCTAGCAGCGAATGGCGCGCCTGGTCGGGACACTTTGTCGAGCACGATGAGGTACCTACGGACGACGCCGGAGAAGCACATGCGGCGGCGACCCAGTTCATAAATGGGCGACGCAGCGCCATTCAGAGCGTGCGGGCATACGCACTGCAGTGCTACGGTGTGGAAAGAGGGGCACATTGGCATGCGCGCACCGTCTTCCGCAGACAACCCCCGCTGTTGGCACGAAGGAGAAAAACTTGCCCTCCACTTGCATCTTTAAGGGCGGGCACTGCTGGCCGCGTGCGTGTGTGCTCATGACTGACGAATCGGAAACGTGTGCCCAAGCCACACGATCGAGCGAAGTTAATTAGTTTAGGTCGAGGGCACATATTAAGCGCGCAATTTGTACCCGCCTTAGAGGCTCGGCGAAAATTAGCTCGTGGCCTTTGTGGCGCTGTTGATCTAAAAGAATTAGTGGCGCTATTGACCCGAGAAATATTTCTAAATTAATTTGTGGCGCCGTTGACCTGAGGAATAATTAAAAATCAGCCCCATAAGCATGCTGCCCGCCGCAGTGGCTCAGTGGTTAGGGCGCTCGGCTACTGATCCGGAGTTCCCGGGTTCGAACCCGATCGCGGCGGCTGCGTTTTTATGGAGGCAAAACGCTAAGGCGCCCGTGTGCTGTGTGATGTCAGTGCACGTTAAAGATCCCCAGGTGGTCGAAATTATTCCGGAGCCCTCCACTACGGCACCTCTTTCTTCCTTTCTTCTTTCACTTTCTCCTTTATCCCTTCCCTTACGGCGCGGTTCAGGTGTCCAAAGATATATGAGACAGATACTGCGCCATTTCCTTTCCCCAAAAAACCAATTATTATTATTATTATTACTCTCTCTTTCTCAAGAGGGCAATCAGTGACTTAGATGTTCGCAAAAAATCACATTTTATGACTGTCGTCTTTTTTTTCTGGTTTAACTTTACCGTAGAACCATCAGCGAACCACTAGCGGAACAACGTTCTCAGTGTTGTTATGGCAAAAGCAGCGGAACCCTTTTCCCGGTTCATTTGTTTTGTTTCGGCCATGAAGGCAGGAAAGGCATAGCTTAGGCCAACGGACGCGTGGCTTATGCATAGCAGAGCCGACCATGACAGCGACAACAAAGAGCCTCTCTCGAGTGACGAACATTTCCCTGCATAACTTTCTACTGTAAGCGAAGCTACCCTTGTTTTTCTACGCAAAGCTGCCGTCACACGCGCGTGTCTTGTTCGGTGTGCCCGTTTCCCCACTCGGAACGGAGTTCCCACGTTGCCCGAGTGGCCTTGCACGTGGAGACGAAACACGAAGAGCACGAGGCAACACAGTCATAATAGCAACTCGCTATACACTCCCGTGCGAAAGAGCTTATCCGTTTACGCTGTACACTCTGTAGTAGCACCGACAGGCTATGGTCCTCGGTGAGCACCGTGCGATATGTCTATCCATATACAGTGCTTACCTGCAACACGGTCGCTGCTCTTACAAAGGTCCTCCGTCCAGCGCTACACACGCAATGCGGAATCAGTCCTGATAAGGCAGCACTCACCGCCGTCTGAGCGTTGGGGATGTGACAAAGACTTGTGGTGTGGCAGTGCACTTAGGCTGTATATACGAGAGCCGCCGTAGTCGAGGGGTCCTGAATAATTTCGACCCGTGCATCTGGGGTTCTCTAAAGTGCTGCGACATCTCAAAGCCCACTGGCGTTTGTGCGTTTCGCCTGCATCGAAATGCGGCCGCCGCGGCCCAGGATTCGTTCCCGCGACCTCGTTGTTCAACTACAGAGCTCCCCTGAGCCATCACGGCGAGTAGACGGAATTGTAGAGCTGCAGAAATTCTACCCCCCAAGGTTCTCCGCATGCAAAACAAAAACGCGTCTGTAGTTACAATGCTGAGACTATTTTTTTAGAGCGGGGGGGGGGGGGGGGGGGCTACAAATTTACAGGACGGTTACGAGTTTGTAACGCGAATGGTCCAGCGTTAACTGGCATTTAATCGCGAAGAAATGGAGACATGTGAGGGTTGACATATAGAGGACTGGCTAACCACTGCAGCGGCGTCCTATAGCAGTTAAAACAGCCGTCTCGTATTCGGAAGGTGCTGGGCGAGAGGTGCCGGAAGTATGTACAGGTTCACCTGTGGGTGCCCGGAAGTGCAGTTGTACCCGAGGGTACCCGGCGGTGTACTTGCGGACGCCTATACGTCAACGACGCTAAACTGAGGAATGAGCTAAGAACAGCTAAAGCTGTGACCACTACATATGGGCTACCGCTGCAGGGCCCTAGGTGTAGAGCATCCGTCTCGTACGCGGGAGGTGCTCGGAGGAGAGGCGCTGGGAGATGGAGGAGGAACAAACTTTATTGAAAGTACGATAGCTGAAGCTCTTGCAGTACCCCGGGAGGGCCCCTAGCGGTCCAAGAGCCCTTCGACCTCCGCTTCTTGCTTGGCCTGGTCAATCAGCCTCAGCTGGTCTGTTGAGTCAGCGGCTATAGCAGTGCGTCCCCCAATGCAGAGATGTGCTGGGTCGAAAGTGTTGGGCTCGTAGGTGGGAGATGTATTTTTACCGGTGGGCGTCCGGGAATGCATTCGCCGGAGGGTGCTCCTTCCGGCCGCGGAGGACTACGCGGGCGGCGCAGTCGACGCAGCATCTTTGAGGAACGTGCAAAGAACAGCTAACGCCGTAATAGAGGAATAAATAAGGACAGCGGAGAGGTCATCAAGAATACGATTGTGGTTGGTGACTACACACTGGGAGAGGGAAGAGGTAGTGTGAAGAGTAAAGCAAGGGATAAAGCAATTACGGAATTATGGATGGCGCCCTCAGCTGGTGGAGCAGAGAGAGGGATAAAAAAATTGGAGGGGACATTTAGCTCCGCCTTAAGGATATGATGTGATAGCGTTAATGGGTTAAGGTCCATATATGCGGAATTGGTCATTGTCAACTTTACACACATGTCTCTGTGAGTACTCACACCACACCTTGCGCAATGGTGCAGCGGTTAAGGGATGCGCCACTGCTCTGCGATGGCAGGCGCTGCTACCGGTTGGTTTTGTGCGACCCAGGTTGCTCATCCCGAGCAACCTCTCGCGATCAATCATTAATTTAGCTGCAACCTGTCAGGGTGCATGACGGAAGTTAACAGTCACCGAAACCAAGCAGCATGGAGGATGGTTTTTATTTTTCAATTTGTGGCGTTCATCAGGGAAAGATTAATAGGGCAATCATTTCTTAAAGATAATTGATTAGAAAGCAAAAGAAAAACAACCACATGCCGCAGGTGGGATCCAAACCGACTACCTCCGAATTACACGTCCGGTGAGACACGGCGACGGCTGTCCAATATTCTGCTTTCGGAGGTATTTATGTATTGCGTGTAACCTAACCTTGAGAGTGTTAACCAGCGCCACCCTCGTTCATAGCGGCGGACGTACTAAGCTCTGTACTGCTGCGAGTGGGACGTGTAACGTCATCGAACGGTGAGGGCAGAAGCTGTTCAAGAACCCTCTTACGTCTTCTATGCCCTCAAGGTCGCCAGAATCGAGGCCCTCGTTAGCTGCCAGGGTGGTTAGTTTGCTCACAATCCGGTGGGTACGTTGCGACGACTGCACAAGGTCACGTGACCTAGGTTGCTTCTCCGGGGGCGGCTGCCTGCTCCACCCTATTTATCGCTCACAACGCCGACGCCGGATTTATTGCATAACGGGGCCTTTAAGTAATGGGCTAATTCCCATATATGCAGGAGATCGGTCTCTACTTTACCTTCGTGCATTATCTGTCTCATATATCGTTGGACACCTGAACCGCGCCGTAAGGGAAGGGATAAAGGAGGGAGTGAAAGAAGAAAGAGGTGCCGTAGTGGAGGGCTCCGGAATAATTTCGACCACCTGGGTCGAAATTCCGGAGCCCTCCACTACGGCACCTCTTTCTTCTTTCACGCCCTCCTTTATACCTTCCCTTACGGCGAGGTTCAGGTGTCCAACGATATATGAGACAGATACTGCGCGATTTTCTTTCCCCACAAAAAAATAAAAAAACCTTTAAGTAATGGGTTAATTCCCATATATGCAGGAGATCGTTCCCTACTTTACCTTCGTAGATTCCTGAGAGTTCTCATAACCCTCCTGGTGCAGTGATTACGCGATGTGCCACTGCCCTGCGGTGGTAGGTGCTTCCAGCGGCGGTCCTTGTGTGGCACAGGTTGCTCTTTCCGAATGACCAATCAATAATTGCCACCTTCTACGGGGGGTGGGCAGTTCGCTCACTATCCGGTGGGCAGGTTGTGATGACGCCGCAAGTTCACGTGACATATGTGGCCCAACTGCCAGAGCCATGCTCGCAATTTACCGCTCACAACGCCGACACCGACAACGCCGACACCGCATATTCTGGTGAACGGGGTCTTTAACGCTATCGCGTTAATACTGTAATCAGAATAAATGGTGCGCGAAATTTTTGTAAATAAAAACCGAAAAGTTCAGCCCCTAGCTATACCCTTGTTATGGCATGGCACGACTCCAGAACAGCGAATATATTATCCGGAGCCAAGCGGCTTGTCTGCGCACGAGTAAATAATACGCACGTGAAAGAGAAAAAGGCCAGGAAGGCTAACCGCGGAGCGCTTGCGTCTTCGCCCGCAGATGGAACGAACTACTAAGTTCACCGCGCTGACCTGACGATAAGCTTTCAAGACGTGCAGTTCCGGAAGCGGCACTGATCGATAAGCGGGAGGGGATGACTCAGGTCCACTAGAGATTCCGAGATGCAAGCCCAACGCGGGCAGAAATGGGCTCTACCATTATACAATAAGCGAAGGCCTCGCATAGAGACAGCTTTAGAGTAACAGAGGAATACCGGCATCTCCGAACGTCCCTGCTATACTCGATGGACGCCCGAACCGCCCGCAAGAAAATTGGCTTTGTGGAAAGGAAAGAGTGCAGTAACTGTACAGAGTCGATCGCACTTACTTGCGGTGAGAAAATTGGCTTTGTGGAAAGGAAAGGGTGCAGTAACTGTACAGAGTCGATCGCACTTTTCTATAGCGCTCGAGAGGTGCCGTCCGGGGTGAATAAAGCGAAATTCTAAAGCAGGTATTGACTTTCTCTGATTATACCTGCGCTGGAGAGCAGCCGAATAGACATGTGAACCCACAGGCACCGGTACCTTACTCCTAGCAAAGAAGCTGCGATTGACTTCATTTGTTCCGCAGCACACCACCTGAGCGCTCAAGACAAGTGTGCTTATTAAGGCAGAAACTTGGGCTAGTTGGAAATCTTTTGAACTCATATTTTCTAGCGCTTAGTGAACACAAGGGACAAGAACAGCGTACGTGCTGTGTATTTGTGTTCATGGCCCTTGTGTTCACTAAGCGCTAGAAAATATGAAGACAAGTGTGATCGACTCTTTACGTCTTACTTCCCAATGGACACCTCAACCGCGCCGTGAGGGAAGGGAGGACGGTGGGAGTGAAAGAAGGAAAGAAAGAGGTGCCTCTGTGAAGGCCTCCGGAATAATTTCGGCCATTCGCAATTTCGCTAGGAGCCGCATCACATTTGCATTCCTCTGTAGCCACCAAAACATTCCTTTTCCAATGAAAGATGTCGAATTGATCTGGGTCCCTGACCGCTCGTCTAATCCGGAGAACAAGGAGGCTCACGCGCAAGCCCGAGGTTTAGTCGATCGGGCAGGGAGCTCGCCCTTAATAATAATAATTGGTTTTTGTGGAAAGGAAAATGGCGCAGTATCTGTCTCATATACCGTTGGACACCTGGACCGCGCCGTAAGGGAAGGGATAAGGGAGGGAGTGAAAGAAGAAAGGAAGAAGGAGGTGCCGTAGTGGAGGGCACTTCGACCCGAATTTCACGAGGGACGGGTTAATTTCATAACTCGACCACCTGCGGTTCTTTAATTTGCGCTAACATCGTACAGCACCCGGCTGGAATGAATTTGTCTACGCTAGAATGTCACCGCTGTGCGCGACAACTCTCTAATATGCTATGTACAGCCCTTTTCGAAAGTTACCAGGCCGCCAGGCTTGCTTCCTGTCCCCTGGGTTGAGGGTGGTGAGCCATCCCCAGAGCTCCGTATTTTTGGAGTGTGAGGACTGTGCTTCTCACCCCCTCAATGAACTGCAGAATCGGGGCTGCGATATACGACCCTCAGTCTCCCACCTACCCTCACGGCGCGGTTGAGGTGTCCACCATTGAAGTGATACAGTTACTGCGCTATTTTATTTCCCTTAAAACCAATTTTCATTTTCAGCCGCATGGGCCAGCAACAGTCAAGCTTTTGTAAATGATAGTACGCATTTATTTATTTGAATTAGAAACTGTTAATTGGTTTGCATGCGGCCGGCTAGACATGTCCTAGGAAGCCAGGTGCAGGAGCGTGTCTAGCAGACATTGCTTAGAGGCTAGAGTCAAAGAGAAGAGCTCGAAGCGGCTTTGTTATCTTCGAGTTGAGTATTCTTTATTAAACGGAGCTGGCGCAAGGCCTATTCACTGTAGAGCGGGAGCAGGGACAGGGAGATCATGTTTTTGGAGGTCACGTGCAATCTCCCAAAGGGGACCAGAGTGGGTCGGGCCGCCCAAGCGTCGTTGCTCGGAGTATATATAGCCCAAGCACTGAACGTGGTGCGTTATCTTTGATAGCGCATGATTTATAGCAGGATCGATAGATGCAGCCGCTTTCTTAAACCCGAACCACCTCCTGCGCCTTCACCCCGCAGTGACATTACGAATGCCAAGTGCTTTCGTCGAGCGGTTACGGAGCGCTGTCAGAAGTCGCCGGCCGGGGTCCTCGCTTCCGCCCTTAAAAGAACAACAAACCACAAAGTCCCGTCCCTCGTCAGCAGCAGGAGGCAAGGGTTCCGCCAATTCTGAGCCAACGTCGGCGACGACGAGTGAACGGTTCGTCTATGCGTCAGCCTTCGTGACGGGGCCAACGCGGCGGGGACTAGCTTTCGCCGGGCGATAGCTGAGGCGCAAGAAAGAGCGAGCGAGCGAGAGAGGCGGGAAGGACGGAAGAGGAACTCGACATGGGCGCCCACTCACTCGCCCAGAGAGAACCGCACGCCCGCGTCGGCCGGTCGGCACGGCGCACTCGTTGGCGAGCGACGGCACGGAGCGCCCGCAGCGCAGTACGCGAGCAACAAGTATCCGCACGGCGCGATCAAGCTCTTCCATACCTATAAAGATACCGCGCGAAAGAAACGGGACCGATTGTCCACAGTGTGTGCTACTATCTTCCTCGAGTGCGCGTTGATTGCAGCCCCTCGGCTACAACCCAAATGGCAGCGGGAATTTCGTCTTGCGGTACGGCGGCGTGCGGCGCCGTGTGGTGAGGGGAGACGCCCTTGTGTAACCAGCGTCGTGAATGGTCTTGTGAGCGGACTAAAAGACGGCCAAGGATGGGTGACCAGGAAGCCGCGGGCACATCCAGCAACAGCAACGGCCACAACAACCACCTGCAGACGCAACTCAACAACCATACTGCGCCCACCAGGACAGCGGAGGACACCCGTTGCCTGGAGGATGTGAGTGCGAAAGCGAACGACTGCGTGCGCTGGTTCGGTGCAGCATACGCGGTAGCAGCAGCAGCGGTGTGTAGCGGCTGTTCTTAGCGGCGTGTGTACCCGTACGCGCGCGCGCCGGCCCCTTGGACGCCAGTCGGGGGCGCGCGACCTTCACGGATGAACGCGTGTGGGCGAAGAGAAAGAAGCACTGAACGCGCGCGATCGAGAGCCGACCGAACGTCGGTCACGGCGGCATTGTGAGCTCCGTTAAATGGATGGATTCCGCTGATGTCTCGTTTGGTTGTTTTCGAGCCGCGGTTATTTGTCGCTGCAGATTCCGGTGCACCGGCGTCAGGTCTTGTCGGATGGGTGGGTGAACGGGCATCGAGATGCATCCTCGAAGTAGCAAAACAAAAATAACAAAGCGCTTCTTTTTAAAGGATAACTGCTCGGGATACTCCCTCCCGGGTGAATGATGTCGCAGTGAGTCGTGACCAAGGACTAACTCGGTGACTTGCTGCTAAAAGACAACGTTGTCCGGGTGGCCTTGAGCCAAAGGGGACATGTGTCTTGAAGAGTGAGCACTCTGTAGGTGGTGTCATGTGTGGTCAGATGATTGTAGTCAGTCGGGTGAAAGGGGGGGGGGGGGTGATGTGTCTGGTAGGTGATGGGTCTGGTAGCTTTTTCTCTCATTTTTATTTTTGGCAAAAATGATATGGACGAGTGCATAACACATATTGCCGCTAACCGCATCATACAGTTTTTCTGCTTATAGAACCTCTTTGCGATAACTATTGTGACTGCTCGCAGCTCAAGACTTGGGTGCATGATCTGTGGGGGATCTTCACAATACTTTACTATGTGCAACTTTCCGTTCAAAACCGTTCAAAGGCGCACGTTCAAAACCAGAAAAATTATAAAGCAACATCTATCTCTACAAATCGGCTCAGAATTCGGCTTCCGCGGTGAAAAAAAGGCTACAGTCTTGCTTCTAAACATGCGAGACTATGCAACACGCATTATACGCAGTTGAACCTCGTTATAACGAAGTTGAAGGGGCCCGGCGATTATTTCGTTATAGCTGTAGCTTCTTTATAGCCAGTGTTGACCGATCATCCTAGTGGGAATCGCCATTCCTTTGTTATATTCATTATTTGGTTATAAACCGTTTCGTTATAACGAGGTTCGACTGTATATATTACCGCTGTCTGTTTCCTAACGGCCATCAACTTAAGCGATTCGGGTGCATGCGCAGCGTTCGTGTACTAATGTTAGACGCGAGCGAGGTCGCTTTTGTTTCGTATTCTTTTCCCGGGAGGTGAGGGGGAAATATGCGCGTGCCTTCTTTTGTGTGCACCGAGCAACCGGCGCAGCCTTGAAAAGCTGAAAGGAAAAATAAGAAAGGGGGCAGCTCGATGTTATGGCATGAACGCCGTCGTTGGGCCGCTTTCATTCGAAGTCGATAATGCACGTATACTTACGTTCACAGGGATGATCATAATAATAATTGTTTTTTTGGGGAAAGGAAATGGCGCAGTATCTGTCTCATATATCGTTGGACACCTGAACCGCGCCGTAAGGGAAGGGATAAAGGAGGGAGTGAAAGCAGAGAGGAAGGAAGAGGTGCCGTAGTGGAGGGCTCCGGAATAATTTCGACCACCTGGGGATCTTTAACGTGCACTGACATCGCGCAGCACACGGGCGCCTTAGCGTTTTTCCTCCATAAAAACGCAGCCGCCGCGGTCGGGTTCGAACTCGGGAACTCCGGATCAGTAGTCGAGCGCCCTAACCACTGAGCCACCGCGGCGGGGAGGGATGATCAAGTCAGGCGCGATATTTTACGTGCGCTGCCTCTTGATCTCCTCTACTAGCTGCTCGGCTTTTCCTTCAACTCTCCGCTTGGCCTTGAACAATGGCGGAAAAGTCTCTGCTTGCGCGTACACTCATTGCCTTTCAGGAGCCGAGATAGCTTGTCGTCCGTGTGTGAGGGGCAAGATAACTCTTGTGTACAGTCCGTTTTCGACTTGGTGCACAGCGTGTACTCTTTTTTTTTTTTACTTTTACGAGAGCGGGCGCTTCATTTTCATTCGCCAGATTAGTAGATTGTGCTGCTTTCCAAAGCCGTGTTCAGTTCGCTATACTTACGAGTCCGTTGATCTTATGTAGTATAAAGGAGGCCATGGGCGATAATTTCATTGAGCCCAGAAATAATGCAAATACAAGGCTATGCACCTGAACACAAATATTGTGCGCCTGTATGTTGTAAAAGAAAAAAAGAAGGAAAACAGTGTAGGACAAGCGTACACGTGACTTGGAAAAGCAAAGAAAAAAGGAGGGTACGTAAAACAAAAATTCGCGAACTAACAGCAAACGGATCTGTACGGCTTTAACGAACAGATAAACGCTGCAGCGACATGCATTGTGTTCAAACTCTTAGACATGAACGAATTGCTGTCATGCTTTAGTTTAACACCGACAAGGCAAGCAAAAAAATTAGTTATCGACTCGGTGCAATGATGCCAGACGTCCATTTTATAGCGTTGGCAAAGTGAAAGTGCTGTTCTTAAGCCAAGTAAGCCAAATTTAAGTCTTTCTGCAAGAAGTTACATAAGCAACGCCATTTTCATACCTGCCTCTGAAGCTTCAAGCAATAAACGAAACCGCACACGACAGTAATGCTGCTGATTTTCCCACCTATATATTAATGAACCTATTTTCAGAATAGCCTATCTAGAATTAGTTTTCTGCCTCCGCTGAAATTTAATTCTGTCGTGAGTCGGGGTCGTCCCTAGAGCTTCGTTAAAAATTATGAGACATAAACTTGGTCGCTTCTCCTCTCAGTTTAACGACCCTCCGGTCAATCTCCACACATCACATGTGCCTCAGGGACTTGCCTGGTGAGCATGATCTGAGCCGAGCATAATTAGGGCATAGTCCTATTACCAACGGCCCACCGGTTATTTACAACAAGGCCAGGCATACGCACGCCGAAGGCGCATAGGAGGAGGGGTGACTAAAAGCAAGAGAACCTGAAGGCATACAGAAACGGGACCATGCATGCGAAGGGTGGAAACCGGCAAGAGCGACGTATACGTACGCTCGTTTATGCATGGCTATAACTGGTGGGTAAAAGAAGCATAAAGGCCAGTAAACAGCAACGAAAGGTTAACAAGAAAAACCATCCGCAGGCGTGCACGCATCGAGACTCGTGATTCAGTACAGGCCAGTAGCAATAAAGTAACACAGTGTTGTAATTAAAACAGTCAGAACAGGTATGCATCGAAGGCGGAGACTGCTAATATAGTGGAGAAAGCGGTAATTTCCGGTCGGCGTACCACCTTCTGAGCGCAGTGGCTACGCTGCGTGAATGCGCGTTGATTCCATGACTCACAGCGAACACCCACATCCCGACCATTTCTTCTCCCTTTCACTCTTCAAAGGCGACGTCACTCTGCTTTCGGAAGTGGTTGTGGTTAAGAACAGTGGAAATTACGACAGAACGTTTCGTTGTGGCAGAGCTGGAGCAGATTTTCTGAAGAGGCAGTTAATTTGTTACTGGTAACGAAGTACTGCTTTAAAAGGTAGAGCGAAAAAAAAAACAACTTAAGACAGACATTGCGCAAGGCGTTCCTTTAAGCGTTTACGTTTGTTTGTTTTTGTCAAGTTCCTTCGCGAATTACTTTGTGGTCAGATTTACGCAGGGCGTTCCATTTAACAAGAAGCAAGTATTTCGAAACGCAGCCATGCCATACCCAGAAATTCTGGACAAGCGCATTTTTCAACGGGAAGTTGTTTATGAAAGCAATTTTTGCACATGTAAGAATCCACTACAACAATCAATATATACGCAGATCTCCCATCGGCAGGCTTGCGTTTTAATTGCTGTTAACGTCTTTGCTATCGACAAAAACGTCACCTATTGGTTTTGTACGCCAGTTTTAACTACTCGATGCCAGCTATGGACAAACTTTAAAAGGGAGATTTTGCTAAGCATCGGAAGAATGGACCATTACCTTCAATATTTCCATAACAGTAGTTTACAATATTTCATAGTCGCCTCAAAATTAAAATTGATGCCCAAGAATCCTGGACTTGTTTTATGTTAAGTACGCGATTGTTTAGTTAAAGCCAGTTATTAACTTTTCCAACTATACTTTGCACACTCGTGAGACCAATTACAGAGTGTCAAGAGCGACTTTAAACAGTACAATTTGCGAAGAAGGTGTAATTTGATGTATTTTTTATTGTACACACTTTCTATGCTCCCTTACAACCAGACGAACACATGAGATTATGTATAATTTTTGCCTTTATGATGTATGACGCTAACATCATGTAAATATAAGTACAAACAAAACACCTATTGCCGGGCAATGCGTAACATCATGTGCCTTCATAAAATGCACGCATGCGTTTATTACACTTTTGCTGCAAACATAAACTGTTCCAATCTGTTCAGCGTCGGGTGACTTTTCTGCGCCGTCAGTGAATCAAGCGTAACAAACACCGGTCATTGCGACCACGCGCTGAAAGCGAGCCTGTGCCTACCCGGATCTTGCGGGCCGCGGCAGAGGGGGATATTTAAAGAAGATTATTGCTCGTTGTTGTGATCTGAATGTTTTCTCCGATCCTGCGTTAAATTGAATGCTATAAAAAAATGCCGTTATCGGAAATTACTCTCGACGCTGTGCATCCAGTGTTATGAAAATTTTCGCCCATTTGCAACGCGTTTAGCTAAATATGTAGTTTAACTATAGCTAACCAGTTGACTGAGGGATCAAAGTACTCCCAAGCGCGTGACGGCCAACAGCCGTGCTTCAGTTTTATTTCTGCAAGACACACCGCTCCTTTTTTAATAGCATCTTTAAGGCAGGAACAAGAGGACCTGCATGCGCTGCGTTGTGTGTTGGTGGTTGTAGAGAACAAGGCACATTAAAAAAAAGTAAATATGACGAAAAGAAAAATCAAGACAGGAAGAAAGAGAAGACGCAAAATGACATGATTTGGTTTTGTTTGTGCTAACCTCTTTCAATAACTACTATGTAAGACAGGTCCTTCTGCTGCAGAAGCAGAACTACGCAGTGCGCGACTGTACAATGGTGACGGTCGTCCATTGTGTGCTCATCACCGCTTCTGGCTTCCTGATGGCGCTGATGGGTTAAAGCAAAGGTACTGAACAGCTCCGGTTAAAGGTTCGGTCCCTATACAGCGCCTGTTCTGGCCTGTCACTGCACCCGGCATGTGTACACCGACTTTCAATACCGGAGTGTTGGGAGTTCAAAAACAAATACGAAGATTTCGGAGCGTCATTTGCATAACGCGGTCCCGTTCGCCGACACATCCGTTGCTCGGCTGCGCCTCCGCGCATCCGGCGGTGCGTGCCCCACCGATGACGCTAGCGCCGTGGGTGCCTGCTTGCGGGCACAGCGCCGTGCGGAATCCGCTGGGGTGCGGACGGGCTTTCGGCGGGGCGCCGTCGATCACGATGTCGGCTGATCCGGCTTACGGTGATCCTTTCTGTGGACGAAGCGAAGAAGCTCGTGCGCGAAGTACTGCCCGCAAGAGTGGTTTGAATAAAGTGAGCGTATAATTTGCAAGTGAATGGACCCCGGCCAGACGTGTATAATATACGGACAAAAAGATAACCGACGACTTGTTTGGGCAATAGGGCGGATATATGGAATGGAAAAATGGGGAGGGAAGTGGACACATGAGCTGGAAAGCTTGCTGGGATAGTTAATTAGCCACGACTGGCGCATGGAATATGTATAGGGCCAGTTGGTGATCAATAACGGATGTTTTAGTCCTGCAGTAGACGGCGCACGAAACATGTCTGGTGCTGGCGGTGATGACCTCAAGCCACTATCGGTGTGAGCTAGAAATAGCGTTCAGCGCACTTCGGAGCGTTATAGAGGCGCCACGGAAGAAACGTCGATTTATCGGCGAATTGGGGCTCCACAAATCCCAGGGGTAAAGTGGCTCGTGTACTTTTCGCAAAAGCAGCACGCCCAAGACTGATATACATAGAGCAGTTGGTTTAACGGTACGCACTGAGGCCCTCTGACGCCTACCGGCTTAAATAACTGATATTAGATGTTGTCACCGACAAACGATTGACGTTCACAGGAAAGGTTTACTGACACTAGCCGGGACGCGCAAGGAAACAGAGAGCTCGGGAGATGGAGACGATGAGACCTCTAGCCCCTAGAATGCTGAAGACTAGGCAAGTACCAGGCAATACAGGCCGCGTTACGGCGCCACTAGAGTGGTTAGCAGTGTTTCCCTGTAAATTAAAACTAACGTGAGTGCATCGTGACGAAGTACAATGTTTTGAATGATGGAGGTCACAATTTCAGCAGCGGTACCACGGGGAAGAGCCTTAGTCTCACATTATCGGCAGAGATAGTCGGTGACCACCACAATATAACGGCTACCTAGCGAGGACTCAGGACGAGAAGACCGTGCAGACTTGGTGGAACAGGACTTGTGGCGGATCCGAATAGGCTGCACTTGCCCGGCTGGTTTAGTCGCGGCAAGTTCTGACGTAACGCTTCACAGCCGCAGCAAGCCTGGGCCAGTAGTACTTTTGGCGTGTCCGCGCCAACGTTCGGGAGAAACCAGAAGAGTCCTCCTGGCACCCCTGCAGGACTTAGTCGCGAAAGGCCGCAGGCACGACGAGCAGATAGACAGCTTCCGTCGGGCTGTAGTTTTTCTTATACAGAACGCCGTCTCGTGAACAGAACGACGACGGTCCGCGCGAGAAGACTCGACGGGGAGACTGAGCGCTTCCATCAAGATACTCAATGAGGAGCCGTAGTTCGCTGCTGTGTCGTTCTTGTTGAGTGAGAATGGACGTGGAGATAGCGCCAAGAAGAAGAGAGCAGCAGTCTTCGGAGTCACCTCGGTTGTCCTGGATTGGAGCATGGGACAGACAGTCAGCATTACTGTGCTCTATTCCTGACTTATAGACGATGGTGACGTCGAATTCTTGCAGTCGACGGCTCCAGCGTGCAAGCCGCCCTGACGAATCTGTGAGGTTCGCCAGCCATCACAACGATTGGTGGCCGCTGACGACTCTGAGAGGGCGGCCACACAAATACGGGCGAAATTTCGTCACTGCCCACACAATTGCGGGGAATTCTTTTTCGGTGATGGAATAGTTCGCCTCGGATCGGGACAAGGTGTGGCTTGCGTAAGCGATTACGTGTTCAGGACTATCCTGCCACTGCACAAGGACTGCAACGAGGCCGGCGTTACTTACATCGATGTGCAGTTCTGTGTCGGCTGACTCGTCAAGTGCTCGAGTACTGGAGTACTTTGGAGACTATTTCGGGGGTCTGCGAAGGCCTGTTGTCGCTCCTGGCTCTAAAAGAACGGTTCTTTGTCTTTCGTGAGACGGGTTAGGGGCTCAACTATCTGGGAGAAGTTCGCAGCAAGACGCTGATAATACGTGAAGAGACCCAGAAAGCGGCGCACACTTCACTTATCAGTTGGGATGTGGAAAGCAGCGATGGCGGCTGTCTTATCGGGGTCTTGGCTCATCCCAAGGGAGCACCTGGAATTCCCCTTAGCGCTTACAATGTGGCTCAGAAACTCCAGCTATTGGAAAGCGAAGTGGCACTTTTCGGCCTTGAGGGAATGACCGGCCGAACGAATTGCTTTGAAACAGCGTAGAGGCGCCTCAGGTACTCTTCGAACGTGTCGGAGAAAATCACTTCATCCAGGTACACGAGGCAGGACTACCATTTCAAATCGGAAAGCACGGTGTCAATCATCCGCTGGAAAACTGCAGGAGCCGAGCACAGGCCGAAAGGGAGCACCCGGAATTTGTACAAGCCGTCCGGGGTAATAAAGGCAGTCTTCTCCCGGTCGCGTTCGTCGACCTCAATTTTCCAATAGCCTCTGCGTAAATCGAGCTATGAGAATTACGTGGCGTGACGCAGCCGGTCCAAGGAGTCATCAATGCGCGGTAAATGATAAAAAGTTTTTTTTGTGACTTTGTATAGACTCCTGTAATCAACACAGAACCGTAGGGTTCCATCTTTATTTGCCACTAAAACAACAGGCGATGCCCAAGGGCTTGTCGACGGCTGTATCACGTCGTCCGGGAGAATATCTCGAACATGCCGGCGAATTACTCAACGTTTCTTCGAAGAGACCTGGTAAGGTGGCAGACATAACGGTCTCTGAATTTCGTCGACTATACTTCGGTGCTTTGTTAGCGATGTCTGTCTAACCTTGGAGGTCGAGGCAAAGCGATCGCGGAAGGAGTCGATAATTCTCTCGGCAGGCACCGTTTTCGACCACTCGAGAGGTTCGGCTTCACGTCGGTTTTTATGAAAACACTCGGTTCCTCTACTGATTCCGTGACCTGTGATAACGCGTGTTGTCTCGCACATTCGCTGATTTTTCCGAAATACGCAGTCGCTGTGATGTTGCTCGTCAAACGTTGAGGTTCAGAACTAAGATTCGTTACCAGAAGTTTGGTGCGCCTATTTTTCAGTTCAATAAGTCCGCGAGCTACACAGACTTGCCGACACAGGAGCAGCGACATGTTGGTCTCAGCGATGCCGTGAGTGCCGCAACTGCTATCACACTCTGTGGTATCAAACATGCTGGCTCTTGACGGGATCCGTACGTGGTCGTCACAGGTGCGCAGAGTAGTCCTGCGTGGCTCGATATCGTCTTTAACAGTGCGCCGAGTGGACGACACCATTAGCTCCTGACGGTAGATGGCTGCACCGTACTCCCTAAGGAAATCCAAACCGAGCAATAGGTCTTTCGAGCGCTCGGGTAGCACAGCAAAGAAGCCAGGAAAAGTAACACCACGGATCTGTACACGCGAGGTGCAGACGACAATCGTAGTCACCGCATGGCCACCGGCTGTGCGGACCTGCGGTCGAGACCAAGGGGTCCGAACTTTTCTCAGGGTCGCGGCTAACCGGTTGCTCAATATAGAAAAATCAGCGCCGGTGTCCACGAGTGCGGTCACGTCATGGTTGTCGGCGGCAACTGGAATTTCGACGAAAACCAGTCCCACACAGCGCGTCGTTGGGATCATTGGATCAGGTCGTCGTCGGTCGGGTCGCCGCGGAAAATCATCGGGTGGAGGCTCTCGCTGGTACAGAACGTCGCCAGTAACTCCCGGCGAAAAGCCTCGCATCTGATGAAGGAATCCGCGCGATTTTCTAACCATTGGCCGAGTCCTGCAGCGCAAAGTAGACGTTCCTCAGTCTACGCTCGCCATCCCACTCGTTTAAGCCCGACACGCGGTAAAAACTGGCCAGCCAGTCTTCAACGTCAACGAACCTGTCACCGCGCGTGAAGGACGAACGGCGGGGCATTTCCGGAATGCTGAGTTGTCTGGCTACCCGTGGGTAAAGTCAAGTCATGGTTCTTATTGGTGTTGTCAGTCTGCCAAACACAGGTTGTAGACCTCACAGGCGGCGACTCGCCTTGCGGGCGGGTGCTTAGTCCACGCGTTCAGAATTGGCGTCAAGGGTGTCCTCGAGTTAAGTCAGCGTACATGGGACGTTACCCAGTGGCTCCACCAAATATGTCACCGACAAACGGTTGACGTTTACAAGGAAGGTTTACAGAGATACTGAGACTATTTGGGACGCGCAAGGTATCAGGGAGCTCGAGAGGAAGACGTAGAAACCTCTAGCCCCTAGAATTCCCAAGGCTAGGTAAGTACCAGATAATACAGTCCGGCCGCGTGACGGCGCCACTAGAGTGGTTATAAATGTGGCAATATTTGTAGAACAGCGGAGGCGTACTATAGCGGACATGCAGCGGACTACGCGGGTCAGGTGACTACGCGCAGCGGTCAGGTGAAACCACACACTCTTCACTGCGCATGCGCAGTTGACACCCGGCTCCTCCGCTATACTTGTATACCTTAGAACTTCTCTGCTGTGCTAAATCTCAATTTCCTTTCTGCAGCCTATACATGAAACCAGCGTAAAGGACATGAACACAAGAGAAGATGTACGCGACGGCGCTTCCACAAAGTGCCTTTCAATTTTGTTGCACCAACTCGCCCATCAAGCCACTTGTCCTACAGCTTTAGCGTTGCACAACCGAAAGTACATAACGGCACTCCCATCGCCGCCGGACTAAAAGTCAGCCGTGCACCTTTCCCAGCGCGCGCCACTTTGCGGCCCACGCCGCTGGCGCTATGCGTCTCCTGGCCACTCCACATAGGGCAGCGTGGGAGTCGCGGCGGCGTTCGTATATGCGGGCCACCACGCCATGCACATCTGGGCGAGCTGTCTCCCTCTGGACGTCGCGCCACACTCGCCGCCGCCCCCGGACTGTGTGCGTGTGTGGGAGGGGGGCAGGTACAAAGAGACAGCACCGCTGGTTCCCGTTCTGCATACACAGACACACCGCTCGACCAGGCGCACGCTCTCATTGAGGAGGAGGTGGGGGAGCGAGGCACGACGACCAGATGGTGCGGCCGTGGCACGCGCACGAGCCAACGCGAAAAGTGGGTCGCATCTGAAGGTCTTTTCCTCCGGCCCGCAAGGATTTAGTCGCCGAGTGTCTACCGCTTGGGACCGTGTCCGCATCCTCCTCCTCCTCATTCGGTCCGTGCTAGGCTGCTGCTCCTTGGGACCGTCTTGTTTGTTCCAGTCCTTCACTCAAAGAAGGAACGGCGCATCTCTCAGAACACAGGGTGTCTCCGATCAGTGAACCCGTTGCTGCGCGGTCCAGCTGAGTCTGATTTAAGAGGGGGACGAGAACAACGACCCTGCCCCCACCCTGCCTCGCTCCACTTCTGCTCGAGGAGCTGTCCGCTAATCCATCCCTGCAATGCAGATTGCACCCGCCGCGGTGGCTCAGTGGTTAGGGCGCTCGACTACTGATCCGGAGTTCCCGGGTTCGAACCCGACCGCGGCGGCTGCGTTTTTATGGAGGAAAAACGCTAACGCGCCCGTGTGCTGTGCGATGTCAGTGCACGTTAAAGATCCCCAGGTGGTCGAAATTATTCCGGAGCCCTCCACTACGGCACCTCCTCCTTCCTTTCTTCTTTCACTCCCTCCTTTATTCCTTCCCTTACGGCGCTGTTCAGGTGTCCGCCGAGATAATTGAGATAGACACTGCGCCGTTTCCTTTCCCTAAAAACCAATTATTATTATTATTATTATTATTATTATTATTATTATTATTATTATTATTATTATTATTATTATTATTATTATTATTATTATTCAGATTGCCGTATACCCGCTGAGAGAATGACATGGTGCACAAAAGTGGCCAGACAGGGATGTCAGCTGTGCATAATTTTATACAGAAAGGCAGCGAGTGCACAGGACAAGTTGCGAAAAGCCATCTGACGGATGCGGTGACAGCGGGGACCAAAGGTAGTAGTTGGTCCAACTGTTGTGTGCTCCGAAACGCGCTCCCAGCCACCAATTTATGGTGTTGCTCGTCTCCGCCGCATCCAGGCCAGAGCATTGTCAGAAGAAACGTGGCCCCTTTCCTTCCTTCTAGCAGAAAAATCCACCTCTTTCTACGATGACATTAAGCGGAAACTGGCCGTGTTTTCATTAGGAGAATTCTTGTGCCAACAAAACATTTTAATTTAGCAGGGACGCACAAAAGCGCTACTGTAGAAAATGAGCATGTATCTTCGAGTACTATATATCTGTCCGACTTTTGTCACATTAGCACTTAAGCTAAAACACGAGACATACATGAAACTGACCTGCGCCATCTAGTAATAACTGCAAACAGATTAATTTTACTGCCATTCCCATTGAATCGGAACGGTGGCCAGCGCCACCTTGCCTATAGTAAAATTAATGCGTTTCTTGAAAGTTCACTTCTATTCTGATTCGGTGCCATTATAGGCTATTTTATTCATGTTATCTTAAACCTGCGCGTAGCCACACGGCTACGAAATAAAGCTTGTAGTTGTATGGCTCTTGTAATCTCGGTGGATGTTAGTGTAATTATTCTTTTTGTGTGAAAAAATATAGAACAGGAGTTTAGCTCATCCCCGATAAGAGTTGCCAGCCACTTCGTCCTCATCCGTTGGCCATCTTGGTTAGCACTGGTGGAACGAGTGTGCCGGTGAGGTTGTGCATGATTGGGGGGGTTCGAGCCCTTTATTAGGACGAATCTTTCTGCGCCCATGAAGATTTGAGAGCTTTCTTTGGCACCCGCTGAGTTGCGGCTCCATCTTCGGGCATTTCCCTATACGGACGTCGAGTTTAGAAACAGAGCCCCTGCGGAGACTCCGGTCGTAAGAGAGAACCGCTCAACTTTGCACGCGCAATGAAAGTTGTATGGCTACCGTACCAGCAGCAAACGTTTCCTTTTTCTCTCACAGGGTCTGTAACAGGGAGTATTACAATAGCGGACTCTGCCGATAAGGGGTATTTGGGAATAGCAGGGCGCCAGTGCGCTTACGCAGAACGCCAACCACCTTCAGTTAGTTTTCTGCGCATGCTCTCTGGCGCCTCTCCATTCCCCTATCTCCCTAAGTGAGATCTCCCTATTCTAAAACTCCCTCATGTCGACGTTTCCCTGTATACCGTAGACATCATAGTGACAGTTCGCTCCGTTTCACAGCCGGGAATTCCTTGAAAATGGACGATGAAGAAGCTAACGGAAAGACATAAAATTAAACTGGAGAGCACGACGTGCCATAGTGAAGGGAAATTTTGGGAGGGGTACGTTTGAGAAACACGAAGAGAAAAATGTATTTAACGAAAATGGTGTACGTGGCAAGTGGGCCATAGAGAACCAATTCGATAACTGACGAAATCCGGGCGGATTTAAAGAGCAGCAGACTTGAGCGGGACTGCTATGCGGCGAACAGATCACCGGTGGTCCATATGGGAAGCGGATTTGAATCCAAGGGAAGGAATCGAGTGGGGGCTGCATATAGAGGGTCAGGGAGATGGAATAAGGAACTTCGCGGAGATATATGGTGCCCCAGATAACGCGCGACATGTTTTAAGTGCAAAGCAATGGGAGAGGCATATCTCGTGCAGTGGACGTGATAGGGATAATGATGATGATGATTATACGACAACGACCGCGAGCGCCCGTTCAGCGGGGGCGTCGGAGACGTGCACCTCTCGCACCGAGAGGAACCTCGTCAGTGGCGCAAGCTGGGTCAACAATAGCCCGCCGGTGGCGCCGCGCTTTGCTGCGTCCTGCTGCGACAAAGCACATCCCGGAAACTCGCGACAGTGAACTCGAGCGCTGCTGCGTGTTGTACCCCCAGCCGCCGCCGAGAGCGCACAAGGCACCCAGTGGCGCATAAGCCAGAAATGTCGTTCACGCGCACCCACCCCCCGTGTGCTTTGTTAAGTTATGCCTGTGAAACGGCGCTGTTGAAAAGCAATGTCCAGCGAGGATTCTGTCCTTTCTTTGTAACTCCACATCTCGCATCCTCATTTCTGCAACTTTCATCCTTCTGAACGCTCCTTCTTTGGGGGTATTACTTCAGTTCCATACGGCATGGATGGTCTCACCACTTACGGCTTAACCAGGAATCTTATAGCGCGATAGCGTTAAGGGCCCCGTTCCACGGAAAACCCGGCGTCGTCGTTGTCGTCGGCAGCGTGACCGTGACCGAAAAATCCGCTGAGAAATCACCAGAGGTGACCCTATGACGTCATCACAACCCGCACACCGTGGCAGGTGGCAGTTAAATTTATGATTGGTCGCAAGAGGTTGTTCGAGAAGTTTAACCTCGGTCGCACAAGCCTCATTTATGGCAGCACCTGCCACTGCACCAGGAGTGGTATGAGGACCCCCGGCGATCTGTGAATGCAAATATCGAGAATGACCAATTCTGCATGCATCCATGGATATTAACCCAGTAACGTTGCCGCGTCATACCCTTAAAGGTGGAGCTTGCTTTTGTGTCCCCTCCATTTTTTTTTGTCACTAAGGACATCTGAAACAAAGGTCCCGGCCAGATAACACATTTATATGATGACTTGTCTTCAAAAAGCTTACACGGGCCATTTAAAAGCAGCCGTAACCTCCTGTCTCACGAGTAATTACTCATTATCATCCACCTAACCACCGACCATACCGATACTTTTGCCTAACACCCTTTCTTAACTGCGTGTATACTGAACTGCACATAATAATACGCCGCTACGGCTGCTAAAAGGTTTTACCTATCGGTTTTCCCAAGACATGCGTGAATTGAATTCAATTGGCTGTTGGGGAAAGGAAATGGCGCAGTATCAGTCTCACACCTCGGCTGACACCTGAACCGTGCCGTAATGGAAGGGATAAAGGAGGGGCTGAGATAAGGGGAAAGGAAGAAAGATGTGCCGTAGTGGAGGGCTCCGGAATAATTTCGACCACCCGGGGATCTTTAACGTGTACTGACATCGCACAGCTCACGGGCACATTTGCGTTTCGCCTCCATCGAAACAGCCCCGCCGCGGTGGCTCAGTGGTTAGGGCGCTCGACTACTGATCCGGAGTTCCCGGGTTCGAACCCGACCGCGGCGGCTGCGTTTTTATGGAGGAAAAACGCTAAGGCGCCCGTGTGCTGTGCGATGTCAGTGCACGTTAAAGATCCCCAGGTGGTCGAAATTATGCCGGAGCCCTCCACTACGGCACCTATTCTTCCTTTCTTTTTTCACTCCCACCTTTATCCCTTCCCTTATGGCGCGTTTCAGGTGTCCAAAGATATATGAGACAGATACTGCGCCATTTCCTTTCCCCAAAAAACCAATTATTATTATTATTCCATCGAAACATGACGTGTGTGGCGTCGTTTGTAAATATTACACGGGCCACCGGTTTGGATTCTGCGCTGTGCACTGCAACTCATTTTACATCGCCAGCGCCCCACTGAACGGTGAAAGGATCTATATTTCCCTCGCCCCTCCAGGGCCCTGGAGTTCCAACGGTGCTACAAGAACCCCACTATGTCTCAAAGCAGCAAACCTCGGTGGCCTCTATACTAGCGCGCTCGTGTCACGAGAATGAAAGACAACTAAAGAAAGAATTAAGGATAAGAAAGAAAGAAAGAAAGAAAGAAAGAAAGAGAAGAAAGAAAGAAAGAAAGAAAGAAAGAAAGTCGGGGTCGTGTACGGACGGCAGCCCATGGCGACGCGTCGTCGTGAGCGGCAACGTTGGCTCGTTGCGCGTGCGTTGGCGGCGGCAGTTGCGACGCCTGCTCCAAGGACGCGCGTTTGTGTTTTCCCTTTCCGCGCTGGGCCGAATGAGTGTGCCTTTTTCCTGTCGAGCGGAACACCCCGCGGTCCGTTTCGAGCGGCCCCTCGCTATGCACGGCGCTCGTGTGTCCTACTGCGTGGGACGCCGACCCAGCTGCGTGAGAAAAGGCGCCTTTCCTTGACACTCGAAAGGAGGGGGGGTCGGGTCGGTGTGCCGCTAGAATTTGCGTCGTATTCGTGATAGGACGTGAGCCGGATGCGTTTTTTACGAGTCAGTCTTGCATGAACGCGGCCTTAAGGTATACCGGGCATCAGCGAACACTTTCAAAATTTTTAATAATAATAATCATTGGTTTTTAGGGGAAAGGAAATGGCGCAGTATCTGTCTCATATATCGTTGGACACCTGAACCGCGCCGTAAGGGAAGGGATAAAGGAGGGAGTGAAAGAAGAAAGGAAGTAATAGGCGCCGTAGTGGAGGGCTCCGGAATAATTTCGACCACCTGGGGATCTTTAACGTGCACTGACATCGCACAGCGCACGTAAAAATATGGTTTTTAGGGCATAGTATCACTAGTGTTGGCGGACACCAGAAAACTGCTGAATCGTGTTATGTAGTAAGCTGGTTAACTAATTTTTAATAATTAACTTTTTAACTAGCAGAGTTAGGCGCCTAGTTGCAATAAGAGATTTGTAGCCTGTCGTTAGTAATAGCTGGTAATAGCCATATCAGTTTTTAGAATTACGAAAACGTGATTACTCTCGCTGCTGTGGCTAGACAAAATTTGGCTGCATCGTGAGAAAGTACATGCGCTTTCGAAAGCATGCAGGCAAAGCAACCCCTCCAGTGCACATAACTAGTCGAAAAAGCCAAATTTTATGCTGTGCGATGTCAGTGCACGTCAAAGATCCCCAGGCGGTCGACATTATTCCGGAGCCCTCCACACTAAACCTCTTCCTTCCTTTCTTCTTTCACTCCCTCCTTTATCCCTTCCCTTACGGCGCGGTTCAGGTGTCCACCGAGATGTGATGCAGATACTGCGGCATTTCCTTTCCCCCAAAAAACAATTTAAATTTGCCGAGCCACAGCGTTTATTTTTTAAATTTTTTGAAAGTGCTTGCTGAAACGCCCGGTATATAGCTAAGGATTGCACTTCTCTGTTTAAACCGAAAACACTCGTAAAGTACGCGGAATTCATATTTTGAAATTCGGTTTTATCCCGGGTTCGAACCCGACCGCGGCGGCTGCGTTTTTATGGAGGAAAAACGCTAAGGCGCCCGTGTGCTGTGCGATGTCAGTGCACGTTAAAGATCCCCAGGTGGTCGAAATTATTCCGGAGCCCTCCACTACGGCAACTTTTTCTTCCTTTCCTCTTTCACTCCCTCCCTTATCCCTTCCCTTACGGCGCGGTTCAGGTGTCCAACGATATATGAGACAGATACTGCGCCATTTCCTTTCTCCAAAAACCAATTATTATTATTATTATTATTATTATTATTATTATTATTATTATTATTATTATTATTATTATTATTCGGTTTTAACCTATTGGTTTTGGGGGAAAGCAAATCGCGCAGTACCTGTCACATCTCGGCGGATACCTGAACCGCGCCGTTTTGACCGAAGAAGGTCAGAATTTCTGGAAAGCATGTCACAACTAGCTGGCTTTTGAGTATCAGTAGAGTAGGTTACACGAAAAAAATTGGCACGTGCTGGAAGAGGGAGCTACCGTGAGACAACACTATCTTTAGAATTTATAGTACCGTGGTTGTGTTAATAATTAATAATTGGTTTTTGGGGAAAGGAAATGGCGCAGTATATGTCTCATATATCGTTGGACACCTGAACCGCACCGTAAGGGAAGGGATAAAGGAGGGAGTGAAAGAAGAAAGGAAGAAGAGGTGCCGTAGTGGAGGGCTCCGGAATAATTTCGACCACCTGGGGATCTTTAACGTGCGCTGACATCGCACAGCACACGGGCGCCTTAGCGTTTTTCCTCCATAAAACGCAGCCGCCGCGGTCGGGTTCGAACCCGGGAACTCCGGATCAGTAGTCGAGCGCCCTAACCACTGGAAGCATTCTTCCGCGAACTCAATGCACACTTGCAGACCAGAAGGCTCCACATCATAGTTAAGCGCTGTCGGCTGGCCGTTTGCTCAGTCTCATCACCGGCATAGGGCCGTCGCTTGGCATTACGTGTAAAGAATGGCAAATTTTGTATTCGCATCAAGCAACCGTGAAAGAGAAACCACGCGTAAACTGCGCGAAAATGCAAATAATGTTATGGCTTCCATTGCTGCAGTCAGCACGCGGACTTTATGACGAGCAGTCCTCGCGTTCATGACAACCTTGCGTTGATGACATGACAACCAAGTTTTTAGCGCTAAAATTCCGCTCATGTTCACGGCCCGATCACTGTTGTTACGACTGCTGTACTTCCTTCTGCAGGTGTGGCTCTTAATCCGAATATTTGTGAGTTAAGCACTGCTACATGAGCTGCTCGTTCTGAATAAAAATAGGCCACTATAAACTCTGGATAACTTTTAACCCCACAGGGACATCGAGAATAAATCAACGAAAGTTTGTGCCCCAAAATAATATTCGCCGAAACAAAAACAAAGTCGCGTTCTAAAATAAACACCGAAAGAAGTCCACCGAATTTTCATAAAATAAAAACCGCAAAGTGCAGTCCCTATGTATATAAAGGCGACGAATCGGGGAGGGAACAGTCTGCACACATATACCGGGCTAACGCAGTGGTAGTAGTAGTAAGTGGTTTTATTGAAATAATAATAAAAAGGAAGGAAAAGATTCTTGCTTGCCCCGGCATCCGCCATCGATACTGAAGCACCTGAGCTGGGGCAGCGGAAATAAAGGACAGCAGGCAGAATGGAGAAATGAAGTGAAAGAGGTGAGGGGAGAGGAAGAGAGGATAGGGGGAGAGGTAATATACCCACTTCAAATTCTTGATCAACTCGGCCTTGCTGTGCCATTTAGAAAAAAAAAATCCGGGATGGGGGGGGGGGGGGGGGGGCGAGACGCAACTGCATTTTCCGTTTTATCCTATGTGCCGTGAAGCGATTGTAACATATATCTTTTATGTTGGGTGAGTGTCAAGGTCGCAACTTGTTTTGCTAACGTTTGCTGCTGTCATGTAATGGTCCCATGGAAGTTTGTCCAGCTGTGTGCACGGCATTTAGCCTAGTGTGGCCATCCAGGCTTTTCTGGTAAATAAAATTGCATTGATCGATCGATCGATCGATCTATCGATGCAATTTTATTGATTGATCGATTGATTGATTGATTGCATTCTCTAGCCGCTTTTGTTAGCCTCGTTGTTATACAGCGACTGCGTCGGACAGGAGCGGTGGTCCGAAATTTGAGCCCCGGGCCAAGACAATTTTTCCCGCCGAGGTTTCTGAGAGACCTAAGAACCACGGAATAGGTCGCTCCGTAGTCCGGGAGCACGGGCGCAGCAGAGTGATTCGAACGTAACTCAGAGAACAAGACGCTACAGGCGTCCCCCAGTTTAGTGTTTCGCTTAATAGCTTGCCTGCCTCTTCAAAGTACGCTTCCTTGCGTGCCGCTGAAGAAAGCGCGACACAAAAAACTTTCAGCTGCCGTCAGCGGTCGAATACGTCACGGCGAACTCTGTTACTTTGAGGTGCATGGATATTCTTTTCTGGCATATGCGAATAAGCATCACAGCATAAGCCGAGCTAAGCAGGAGTTTGCTATAAGACACCGTGATCGTCAGAACAACGCATCAAATGAGTTTCTGTCCTATATGTTCTATACAGTTTATATATATATATATATATATATATATATATATATATATATATATATATATATATATATATATATATATATATATATATATATATATATATATAATAGGGGACTTCCTCCATATACTCCCTCGCCGCAGTGCGAAGTTACTCGCATATCGTATGAACTTCCTCGTTTTAAAATGCCGTAACGGGAGTTTTAGTTAAATAAACGCTCCCGGCATCCACCGCGGCAGACTTTTCACGGCTCGCCTCTAAACAACGTTCGTAGAATAATACTCAGTTGGAAGCGCACAGTTTAAAGACGGCCGCAGGCAGCGACGGCTTTGCCTTCGGAAAGCCAGCTCGCCACGCCTCGCCTCTGCATAGAACGATATAACGAGGAAAACTCACGACGAGGAGGACCGCCAAAGACGTCCTCGAGATACGGCGATGTCCGAGGGACGTTGTCGAACTGACCGGACGACATTCCGCGCACGGTGGCAAAGACCGAGCAGAAAGCCCGCAAAGGCTCGGACTTTCGTCTGCTGACGTGCGACGAATCCGGAGGAAGCGTCTTCGTTATCAGCCCCGTGTTCGCGGACAGGGTACAGTAGACACGAAGAAGAAAAAAAAAAGCGCGGGAGGGGGGGGGGGGGGGTGAAGGAGATACGCAAGATATGTGTTTACTTCGCATGAATAGCAGAGGCAATAAATTACGCTCCAGTCCCGACGCCGATATGAACAGTTCTTCCCGACGCACAGCATGGCCTGCGAAAAAAAAAAATAAAAAAGAAAACTGTGTATTCCTTGGCATAGCCAATAGAGCTGTCGTTATAGTATACTCAGCGCGTTATATAAATTAGAGGGCTTAACAAATCCTCTGCAGGGCGTAGGTGGTGCATTATAATCCTTATGTTGAGGGCCGCCGCGGTGGCTGAGTGGTTATGGCGCTCGGCTGCTGGCCCGAAAGACGCGGGCTCGATCCCAGCCGGGGCGGTCGAATCTCGATGGAGGCGAAATTCTAGAGGCCCGTGTGCTGTGCGATGTCAGTGCACGTGGAGAGGAGGAAAGGAATAACAGGCAGAGAGGGGGAGGGGCGCTTAACGGAAGTGCGCAAATTACCGTCTCCCGTGCCGTGCGGCACGTATGAGCACGCCTGCGGTGAAGGAGGCAGTGCCGCCGCCGGTGCACGATGCTTGTTGCCTCTGCCGCGATGACCCTCCGCAGGGAACGCTAAATTAGGCAGGCAGAGACGGCCGCCGAGTGAACGGGGAAGTGGGGGAGGCTATTGTGCCTATCAATCGGGCTTGCGCGAGACCGCATGGATGCGAAATAAGCGAGCGGCGCGAGCGCTCCGCCCTCCCGCCCCATTACCAAGGGCGCTCCTCGATGGCCCCCGGGCGGCTGCCGTGCGTCCCCTGTTATAAGGCACGGGCTGGATAACGCCACAGGCACGGGCGTCTGCGCTGGTGCCGCATCAGTGCCTTGCCATTCAGTGAGCCTGGCTGGACAGTTGCGATAAAGTGCTTGACGAAGACATAGCCCCAATTCCATAATCGCTCCACTAATGCAATCGGGTCCCTATCGGACATTAGCGAAACGTTTCAATAGTGCGCCGGTGTTTTATCTCAATCGCCGTCATTAGAAAGTGCGTGTTGTGTGCATCAGTGCAGTGTACCAGTTACAGTCGGCTTTCGATAATGTGAACTTCGAATTAACAGGAAGTTCGCATTAAGCGTGTTCGAGTTACCGACAGTCCGAGGAAAGCTTTTAAACTAAACATTTAGGCAGACTGTCTTCAAGGTACATGGATGCCCGCGCGTTTTTACTCCTTTCCGGGGAGGCCCACGCAGAAGCTGCGCAGAACTGCACGCGCAGGAAAGATCCCCAGGTGGTCGAAATTATTCCGGAGCCCTCCACTACGGCACCTCTCTCTTCCTTTCTTCTTTCACTCCCTCCTTTACCCTTCCCTTACGGCGCGGTTCAGGTGTCCAACGATATATGAGACAGATACTGCGCCATTTCCTTTCCCCAAAAACCAATTTTTATTATTATTATTATTATTATTAAATGACATTATGCCCGCGAAGGGAAGCCCACACTTCTTCAGCGTCTTCACTCGGACGCTGCACCCTCCCTCCCCCGTTTCTTACGATGAGGGGGTAAGCTTCTGTATCGACAGCAAGAAAGGGGCGCCCCTCCGTAACGCAGAGGAAAAAGAGAAGCACCAAATGGCAAACGAAGATGTCTGGTCACGGCACTTCTTCCGAGTGGTTTAACTTCAGAGACAATCACGTGTAACAACATCCTTAAGCCAAATATACTTGAAGAAAAAGAAGGAATGAACCTGCTTGCCATGTTAAGTAACAGGCCCCTTTAAATGAGCGGCTGAATGTCGCGCGCTTGATCCAAGCAACGCCGCTTGACGGTTTATCTCCCTTCAGGCCACCAACAGAGCAGAAAGCACTTGAGATCCCCAACCGAGCCCCTTCTCTCGGACACTGTGGAAGATCAGCTGAGCAAATGCCACTGTTTTACCGGATGAAAACGCTTCGCAGACAAGAAAATGAGCTTACAAGCGCGTGTAACAGTGAGAGAAAAATTTACTTTACTGGGATTTTTTTTCTAGCCTCCCGCAAGACGTTTTCAGTCCAGGACCCCTTTGGCCACCCCTTGCAGCCGAGCCTTAGCCAAAAGAGCGGTCGGTCTCCCAGGAGGCGGCCGGTTGTGGGGTCGGGTGTGGGGCCGAGTGTGGGGCTGGTACGGCTACCGGGGTGGGGCAGGCCCTGAGGTAGAGTAATAAGTCGTAGGGGCTCCCAGCAAAGCTTGCGAACTCGGTGCGCTACGCTGCGACCCGATTAGTGGCCTATATCACTCGCCGTATTACCCGCATTAAACCAGTGACGATGATGATGATGATGATGTCCTCAGACTCAATGGAACGTACCCACGGCGGGGGTATGGCCAGGGTGCGTTGCTGATACAACCAATGATTAATTACTCCATACGTACCACTGAAAAAACACACTTCTTCCTTTGTAGTGTATAGTTGTCATCTGGACGAATAATGTCCTTGAGGTATTTTCAACTTTAGTGGATAAGTAACAACACGGTTCCCTTTCATACTGGAGGTACGTGTACGTATAGTGGGAACGCAAAAGCGGCGACGGATGCATAGGCTGCAAAAGCTCGCTTGTAGCACAGAGGTTACGTCTCGACGAAGGAAAAAGAGCAACAGATACACACGTGGCGTGCAAAGTGGCCAGGGCCAAAAACAGCTGCCCCCCGCCTCTCCATCGTCCCCCCCAACTCCCCCCGACTCTGCTTTCGGAAACTCCGAGCACGCCCTGTCTCAGAGGTGTGCCGCCCGCAAGCTGCGCGGGGGAGGGAAGAGCTGTGGGCCGCGATATTCGTGCGCCGCAGACAACGCCCTCTGCCCGAGGGTCTGCTCGGACCACCACCACCACCACGGCCGCACACTGACTTCCAAGGGCAGCACCACCTAGGGACCTGGCAAGGGTCGAGCTATACGTGCCCCAGGGTGCGGCACACCCCGGGGCACTGCGCCCGTCTGCAAGAGTACGGCGCACCGTGACTGTCCTCCCCCCCTGCACTCGAACCATTATGCGTTTAACGTCGGTTGGGGGTTGAAGCTACTCTATACTGGCATGTAAGAGGGAAGGGCACCAGACCACAGTAGAGTTAATTTAGCTCGCTCTTGAGCTTTGTTTAGGAATAAAGTCCGTGCCAAGTCCCGAGATTCGCTACTTTCACAGATATACGCATGCCTATTTATGCTACCTTGGGATGCGTCACACGAATCACGAACTCCGCAATGCAATTCACGGCACAAAAGGCGTTGATTCCTCTTTAGCGAACACGTTCTGTGAGCTGCATTTTTCTGCGCAGGTACGACCTATATCAAGAATTGGAAACAGTTATTTAGCACTCGAGACCCGTAATAAATCTTACGCCTGCGTCGAACTTGTTAAAGAATTAAACGCATAATGCGTCTCGAGCAGGACTACTTATCGAGATGCTGTACAGATCGGCTTATAGTATTCGTCGCCTAATACACAAATGACCATCTCATGCACAAATAATGGTTATTTGATTTGGTTTTTCATTACGTTTCCTTGCTAAGAATGCGAGTGCTCAATTCGAATATCTGTACTATCGGCAACGAATGGAACGCGAACAAGACAACCGAAGTGACAGCAAAAAAAGAAAAAAGAAAAGAAAAACGCCAATGTACGTGTTACCTCCTGGAGAGAAAATACAAGCGAGGTTGAATAGCACTTCTAAGGGACGGTCTTCGCGCCTTCGAAGTGAAATTACCCTCCGCTGGTATTGAGCTTCCCCCGCCTAAGGCCTTCTTGCTGTTCGCAGGGCTTAAAGTCAGCGGGGTATCGGGGGGTCTCACACCCCCCTCCAATATTCACGAGGGGTCTGAGACCCCGCCTCGCCTTCATTGTCTTTGGGTATTGGCGAATGTTCAGAAAAGCTACCTTTATCCACGTTTTCAAAAAATACTGTAAAGTGGTGGTTTCGTAAATGGGCATTCGGTAGAATTACCGACGCTTCGTTTCACTGTAAGTTGTTTTACTTCAGATACCATCGAACACACTGGCAGAGCTTGGGGATCGCTTATTTAAAGTCTGTGCCATAAACTGATGATTTCTCCATGCACTTTGTATAAAACTGTTATAAACTGAGCAAAGCAAAAAAAAAAAGACACCCTTAAATTTATTTCTCCCCTTTGTTAAAACTATGCGTAAAACAGGCTGCCAGCCGCTTTCTCTTTCCCTCTATTAGCCTCTCCACCTACGCTCGAATCACTAGAGACCCCCCTCCGTTGGAGCCAGACTTAAGCCCTGGCTGATCGTGGTTCAACTGTCTTGTTCGAGTCACATTTTTTGCTGATAATGCATGTAACCCCTTAGCAAAAATAACTGAACAACGGGGTTGGCTTCTCAGTTGTGTTGTGCAGCCCTTACGGCGCTCCTACATGGCAAAAGATCCCCAAAACTGAAGACAAGGGTTCTCTCTCTAACTTGCACAGGTTTAGATGCCCTGCCAAACGCCTAAGAAGCAAAACCCGTTGATCGGTTACATTTGGCAAAGACGGCACATTTTAGTGCACTCATCTTGATACGCAAACATCCCCTCCCTACGTAGTGCGCCGTTGGGCCCACAGGGTAATAAAATGAGCGAATGAATGCCAAGATTTTGCGGCGCAATGTGGGACAGGTGCATGTTCCGCTGTCATCAGCATATTTATTAAACGACGCAAGTGCCCGCTAGCGGTCGGCCGGGGAAGCGCGCGTTTCGCTCGAGCGCAGTGTTTTGTGACACGGGACAGGGCTGGGTGCGTCTCTTGGACAAGACAGCGGACATCCGGCGCCTTTGGAGAGAGAGGACAGAATAACGGAGGGGAGACGGAGAGGAACGGCGGTGTCACGGCGTAGCGCACGCGGCTATATACGAGTGTGTGTAGCTGTGCACACATACCATGTACACGCCGAAAGCCGAGGGAACCGCGCCACTCAGCGAGCCCCCTAAGCAACACTTCTTCCAGGCAGGATCTATGGGCAGGTGCTTACGGCGAACGCTTTCGCCCGGGCTTGACGGCTTTTGAACACGATGAACGCATAAACTGAAAATGGTGCGCTTCACAATTCTGCATAATAGGGGGGGGGGGGGGGGGGGCAGACAGAGCTGCATGGCGGCCATAGCTTGCTGGTTTCAGAATTCTATTCTCTGAAAAAAGGGGTTGAAAGAACGTACGACAGGAAGTTAGGGGAGGGCGAGCGTTGCACGAACGTGAACGCATTTCTTCGGCTTCTGTCACAGATTTATGGTTGTCTTGTCAAGTACGAAAACGTGCAGCGTACTGTTGTTCAGTCCCAATTAAAAAAAAAAGAACAGCAGTTGGTAACAACGGGCTATGATCCGCGGTGTCTTACATTACTCTGCTGACCAATCACAGCAGTAAATGAAATCAGCTTTTTGTGACTGACTTACCAAACAAGCCAGAGGCATCGAAATTCTTGATAATTTCGTCTGGTGGTTAGTTCTTTGTCTAAGTAACATGAAAAGCCTCAACTGCGAAGTACTTTTTGTCACGGAGGAATTCTGTGCGGCGACCACTGCGGAATTAAGTTGTATCCGACTACAGTGGCATATGTCACTGCAGTCTAGACATATGGGGTTTCGTACGAAGATTTCATGACGTAACTCGGCAGTCTTCATAGAAAACTCGTTAGGAGTCCTAAAATTTACCACGCTGGATACGTCGCATTCATTTTAAGGGAGCACACGGAAGGTAACAGTAGAGTACGCGCAACGGACCACCACGGGGCAGATAACGAAACTTTGGCGAGCCAGGTCGGATGCGACGATAGCCAATGCTCCACGTGAGCAAATTCGCCCCTTTAAAAAGTTCGAACAGGAATCCCTTTCATTAAAAAGCGTAATCAAGCCCACATCATGTGCGCCATGATGGTGAACCACCATGGCGGCCGTGACGAAAGCCCCCGCTGGAGCTCAGAGTCGCGTAGTGCGAGCCGTGGACAACGTGGCCTCCTCTTGCGTGCAGGGCGTCACCGGAGAGCAGCAGCACCAGAGGCTGGAGCGCGAGGACGCGGAGGACCAGGAGGAGGCGGCCGGGGGGACGCCCACGTGCCGTGGCTGCAGCTTCCCCTACCTGCTGGTGCAGGCGCTGGTGCACCTGGGCATCTACATCCACAAGCTGACGCAGGACGCGTACTCGGTGTCCACGTATTACCAGGAGCAGCAGCTCTACTACTGCGCCATCTCGGTGCTGTGCTTGTTCGTGCCTTCACTCGTCTACTCGGCCTACCTGGTGGCCGACAGCATCCTGGACCGCTCCACGCCTGCCTCGGACATCTGCACCAAGCTCGTCAACGGGCTCCTGCTCGTCCCCTGGCAGATCAAAGGGTAAGCGGCCGATCAGCTTTCCGCATTCTTTAGCATTCGAAGCCCGAAGTCTTCGTTGGCAATGTGACATGCTGTGTACGTTGGAAGCTCAACCGCCAATGTGACATGCTGTGTACGTTGGAAGCTCAACCGCAGATGTCGCGGGGACAGATTGCACTGTCCAGGGCACTGGAGTGTCGGGGGCACCACAGGGATTCCGGCGCACAATCGCTTCCGGATTAGTGTTAAAGTCCTGATCATTGCCCGCGTCCCATCTGCACGACGCATCGCCCCGGTCACCGCATACTAAGAAAACGAGTCGAGTGCGAGTTCTGTTCACCTGAGCACGAATTGGATGCTGTGCGGGCTGAATCAAACGTAGCAGATAATTGCAATAAACGAAACCAGTGCCAGATAATTGCAGATACTGAGGGAAGGACACAGAAAGTTTGATAAGCGTCACTGGTTTAACTGGGTAGGTTGAGTGTGGAGTTCGGAGTGGGCGACTACCATGCCACCAGTGCTTACACGATCGACTTCCAAATTAGCAGCAAATTAAATCTCTCTTGAAGCGTGACAAGCCTGCAATACAAACACCCGGCCATCTTCGACCGCACTTATAAACAGCCTGCCAAGTCGAAGCGCAGCTCCTCCGGTTCCGATAAAAGGTCCTCCAGCTGTCAATGAGTAAAGCACAGGCGACATGTTCATAGCATATCCAGTAATTTCAGCACCCGCCCGGGCAAGTCTACTAATCTGTACCAATGTCATCGCTACGGTGGTAACCAGCTTTCCGGCGGTTCTCTCCAGTTCTGTTTTTGCTTACTGCGACGGAGCCTCATCGTTCGGAACTGACGACAAATACATGACATTTGTCACTAAGTTCCACTTAAAGGGGCATGAACTCACTTCGGTGGTCTGAACACGATCGAATAGAGATGGTATGGTTAGGTAATGTCTCAACGTTGCATTTGGGCGGGACGCCGTAGTGGAGGGCCACCTGGGATTCTTTAACGGGCGCCCACATCACATAGTACGTCGGCGTTTTGTACTTCGCATCCATCGAAACGCAGCCGATGCCAGGATCCCATCATGCGACCTTAGGGTTCAGCGGCCGAACGCCATAGCCACTCAGTCGCCACGTCGGTTAGTACAATGAGCATTAACCGACGTAGAATTGGCAGTAGAGGTATAGGTGAAGCTAGATCATAACACGACACAATTGGGAACCATGAACCACGCCAAACAGGAAACCTCTTTCCCCAACTGCTCTGACCTTTCCTTGGTACCTGATCCCGAATGTCGATTCAGACTGTTCGGATGTAGTGTGCGTGTCTGCTCGCTGATATAATAGCGCCCTCAACGAACGTTCGAGAAGCGCTCCCTTTTCTGTTGTTCCCCGTTGCAGGCACGTGGAGGTGCTGCACTTTGCTGCGCAGCGTGTGTGCAGCTGCCTGTCACCCAGCAAGGGTGAGATGGTGAGGCTGCGCACCCTCAAGCGAGAGACGTTCGTGCTGGAGTTCTTCGAGGACTTCTACGCAGGCTTCATACAGATCCTGCTCCAGCTGTACCTCGTCGTGCTCTTCCTCAACGCCGACCAGACGTCCAATGCGCGTGAGTACACTATAAGGAAAGACTCCTCACACACATTGGTTTTGGACGAAGCTTTGTGCACAGCACAGGCACAAGGGGCATAGATCAAACCTGGCGCTAAAGCCCGAGTAACACACCCTGGGCCACTCATAGCGCCAAATATAAAATATGATTTTTATTTGACGCAAGATTAAGCGCCGAGCCTCGACGCTAGTTGAGCCGATCCCAGCCAGGCACGTATAGGTTAGGGATGAGGGATAGGAGGGCGACGGAGCATTGGAAGACGCGGCGTTATAAGTTGGCATGTGTGAGGCATGCAGTTAGGACAACGGCAATTGGAGAGTGACAACAAGAGGTCCGTTCGATTCGCCTACTCTATACGTGAACTGGTTCTCGCGGTGCTGCACTTCGCCATTCGTTTCAGCAGTGCAAGATGGCGCCGTCTGCACGACGCCATTCGTTTCAAAAAAGTGCAGACGTTGTGCAGGTCTAGTTCAGAAAAGTGCAGGAAAACTGCGCACCTCCTCAATGGTCGGTGCCGAAATGGTGCAGCTGCAGCCGCCATGGAAGCAGACGACGGATTGCGCGACGATGGCTTGCGCTTTGCGATAAACGGCGGATATACTCAAATTATTCCACGGGCCCGCCGACTCTCAGGAAACGTTAGTGGCCACCCGAGAAGGCCGCGGCCCTCGCCGGCACCTTGCATCTCTCGACCATCGTACTCTCGACGGACCCGTAACCGGCGTCTTTCCTTTCTGCTAATAAAGTTATATTAGTACTCGAAGCCGGTTATGTTAACTAAAAATTAAACACGTGCATACAGCGCATGATGCACGTTGTTGCAACAACCGCTTAGCATGCAAGTCGGCGCGCGCACACCTCAGTCGTGTTCAGTAAAAGGACACACGTGCGTTTCGCTTAGCTGCCGCGAGGTTGCATCGAGCCTGATTCATGGCAACACTTCGCTGCTATGTGCTGTTTGAAAATAATTCACGCGGTTCGGGATGTTGGCGGCCGTTGATTTGGGCGCCACGCTGCTGGCTGTAATTTGGTGGCGACGCCAAGGCTAACGACGACCAGGCCTGCACTCGACCATTCGTTTTGGAAGAGGCAGCACTTGAACTGCTGGAACTGGCGCTGCACACTCGCAGCACCGCTGCGGAACTTTACAGACTGGTGCAGGCGAATCGAACGGACCTAAGATGACCACCTCTATACTGATGTCCAAGCACCCATGCTACTGCATAGACTTGGCAATTACGTGGGCTTGGAAGTCCACGCATTCTGACCGACTCATGAGATTTCACGACTAAGAAATGCGAAAAAGAACAAAAAAAAAAAACTCTGCAAGGACCGAAACTTCCGGTTAGCAGCGTCACAAATATCAGTAACATGTAATCGCTTATAACGCACCTGTGATATGATGGAAGCAGTTGGCGGCCGCGGCAAACGCTTTTCCGAGCACGATACCAGGTTCCCGCAGGCGGAGCTTGGGGGTTTGACAGCAACGAATAGGGGGCGAAATTAAAAGCTTCCTACAACAGCTCCGCACTCTGATTTGTGCACTTGAAAGTAAGCAATGTTTTGTCGTACGAAATCTGAGAAACCTGCACGGCAACTACGGCTGGAAAAGCTAATGCCCGTTTCTGGCAACTCGCAAGCTTCTCAGTCCTGGCGGCAATACAAAACCACGACTGCGCACAGGACGTCCCCAGATACGTTGGAAACTTTAGCGACCCCGGCCTTGCTTCACGTAGAAGCGGAATGTAGTTTCTGCGTTCTTCCGACAAAGGGAAAGCCTTGTACAGCGTTGTCCTCTGCTTGTTGCCCCCCACGCCACATCGCCCAAGAAAAAAAAATGCTTCCAATGAAAGTGTACTCACCCGCAGTTGCACAGACTCAGAATGCAGCAAAAGCTCGGGTTCCCGAAAGGAGGTCGTGTCCACGTAAAACCAACCCGGCAAGCGATCGTCCAAACAGCAATTCTGATTCCCAGGTGGTCGAAATTATTCCGGAGCCCTCCACTACGGCACCTTTCTTCCTTCACTCCCTCCTTTATCCCTTCCCTTACGGCGCGGTTCAGGTGTCCAAAGATATATACAGATATGAGACAGATACTGCGCCATTTCCTTTCCCTCCTAAACCAATTATTATTAATCGCATGCTGCAGACCGCCACACACCTCTGACGTACGTGACAGTGCCCCGCCCCCTCCCCAAGCGCGTAGTTTCGGTTTCTCTTTTCCGAGGTGGCAACGGCGGCTATCGGCCGCGCATCAGCTGCAGCCAACCGAGCTAAACTCGGTGGTTTTTTCTTTCTCGACGCTTCGGAGCCGCTGCGCGTTTCCCTCGGTTCGGTCCACGTAGTTCTGTCCTTCAAGTGAGCCGGAGCTGCGCATTCGTCACATGCCGTTCACAGTCTGTGCACCGAGGCCTCACACGTGACACTGCCACTTGTGAAGGGGCTCCATCGCAACCGCGTTGCACCGTGAAGGACGTCGGGGAGGCTCTTACCATTTTGAAACATTTCTGCTTCAATGCTCTCGGCAGTGTCCGCGCAGTTCTTATCCCAAAAGCAGGTGATCACTGCTCATTCTTCCACCAAATTTTTCTTGCCAGTTTGTTCAAGCTCATTTGGTATGTGGAACTTGGAATAATTCAAACATTTATCCGGTCCCTTCAAGTCTGTATGAGCTTTCACTTTATAACCATTGGCACTGCTTACAATGAACATTTCTGTGCCTCACGCACTGTACATTTGATGTGATCTTCTAAACTGCAGAATGAACTTGGTGGGCTAATACTACACGGAGACCAACTTTTGTTGAGCAGAGAAGCAATCCAATTACTAACGTAGCTGATGTTTGTAGCCATGCCTACGGCCATCGACACAGGTTCCTTGCGAGCAAAGTTGCAAATAACTACAGTTCTGCCCTGTTCAATGTGTTCAGAGCAGCAAATGGCCAATGAAACAGTTCTCAGACGCATTAAACCTGGTTTCTCCTTGCGCAGTGATTGGCCAGCTGGTGGGTTCCGCGCTCAGCCTGTGGTCCCTTATCAAGGCTGTGCAGCGCAAAGATGACGGCCTTCTTACGGGCACCCTCTCCTTCCTGGGCTGGCTCTCCGTGACGGCCGCCAGGGGACTAGCCCTTTCTCTACTCACCGCTGTCATCCACGGCTGGGTGGTGCTGGCCTGCCTGGGGCATGCTGTTGCCATGACAGCCTGGATTGCCAGCTTCGTGCGTGACACGCACCAGCGCCAAGACAGTGTGCGCCAAGACAGCAGAAGAGACCCATCCGAGCAGCCCCTGCGCAGCCCATGCGTCACCACTATCCTCATCTTTGCACTGTTTGGTCTGCCCTCGCTCATCTTCTGGCCCATCATGTTCGAGTTCAAGCTCAAACGACGGGTCTTCCTGTTTGTCTTTGTCTTCATTGTTGAAAACCTGCTCTGCTTTGGGGCCTGGCAACTCTGGGGCAGCCACACCACGCCGCACAACTACCGTGTCATTGTGTCAGCCCTCCTGCTCGGCCTCACGGTGTCCGGGGTCTTCTTCATCGCACTCTATGTCTGCTGCAAGCCTGAGAAGACAGACCTTGTTGTGCTGCAGCACATACGCGAAGACAACGCCAACAAGTACGGCATCTACTTTGACTTTTGTAAGGCTATTCGCATCCTGCCCGACACGAGTGACATCGCCCGTGACATGGAGAAGATTCGCATGCTCAAGTTGGTCAAGTGAAGGACTAGTCCCCGAGCAAGATGTATTGTTTTTTGAGGACCTTGCATGCGCAACTGCTGTCCTCGAAGTGTTTGTCACGAAGTGATGAACAAAAAACTGCTTATGTGGTGACGTGCACTGGTGAGACGACGCTTGCCACTGGAAATAAGTGTTCAGTACGAACTGTTGCAATGCAGTGATGTATGAATAAAAGCGTTGAACCTTGCTTGACCATCAGTTGGAAATGCAAAGCGTGCACCATGTTGTAGCAATTTTATTGTTGTTGACCACGATAAGGCACTTGCTAAAATTCCGCAACATTGCTCCCATACTTTATGGAAGAACAGGCAGAGGTTTCTTTTAAATGCGGAATAATAAACAGACTGATGCACAAAATATTCACTTCCATGTGTCAATTAACAGAATGATTTTATTGTGAACAAGTGGGGTAATAGCCAGAGCACTTCCTCACTTCTGTTTTCGAGTCCCTCATAAAATGGCAGCTCAATGTACAAGCTACAAATAACCAAAAAAAAAAAAAAACTGCTGTCCACATAGACAAAGCTAGAGTGAAAACTACACTCTCCATATGCTGTAGTAAAATGCTTTGAGTATCGCACTATACAGTAAAATCTCGGTGATACGAACATGGTTGATACGAATTTCGCGATGATATGAACTCATAAAATTCCCCGGCCGGAGTGCACTTTGCACAATGTGCGGAATTCCGGATCTTCCGAACTCTCTCCCACACCACATTGGATAATATGAACATGTGAGCCGCGATCGCACCCTCGAGCACTAAGTGCTGCCCACACATCGCTGAAATCGTCATCGCTAATAGCGCGGCATGCACTGCGAGCAGTGAGCAGTGGTGCGCGGCTCTCACATCGCCGAAATCACGATCGCTAATCATGTGGTATGCATTGCGAGTAGCGTGGCCACACGGCCAAGAGTAAATCCTGTCAGCCGTAAACAGATCTCTGTGCATTCATTTCCTATGCTTCTGCATACGAATTTTGTTCGTTTGGATGATAAAAAATTTCGGATGATATGAATTTTTTCGCGGCCCCGTGAGATTCGTACCGCTGAGATTCTACTGTACTATGGTATCGAATTCAGTGAGATGTGAGGGCAGAAAAAATAAATATTTGGCTAAAAAACCATGCGGCATCAAAGCAACAATGTTTAAATGAAGTGCTTCAATGCGAATTGCATGGCTCGTCTACTTCTGAAATCACACTCCTCTCCTCAATTTCTGGCACAATAAAGATCAGCTAGTAGACGCGTACCACTTTCAACTTCCTCCTCTGTGCAAGAGAGACATACAGCAGAGAGGACCAAAAAGAAATATTAAAGCACAAATTAACATTAAAACGGTAAGTACTCACTTAAAAATAATATTCAGAGTCCTAAATAGAGTGTGTCATGTGCGAAACATTTTGCATGCTGTTCACAAGTTCATGAGTGAAAAAATAAAAATCCTTGTACAGCCAGAGTCGGAGAGGAAGAAAAGCTCAAATGAAACAGCTTGAGCGTATTTGACACATCTGCGGTTTCTGTCATGGGCATGTGTTATGCCGAGACAAGTCCATGAAGTCTATGCATTCACACAAAAACACCTTGAACGTTCAGCTCAAAGCAGCACGTATAACAAAGGTGGAGTAAGTATACAAAGGGCATGCCAAGCAATAAGAGTCCTACCATTTCCCCATGACCAGCATGTGGGAAATGCAAATTTGCAACATAAATATTAGGTCATTCCACGCTGCTGCACCTGCAGCAACCGTAAAAAGAACAATGAAACTAACGAAGTGAACAACAGAAAAAAGAGTACAGTAAGTACAGATATAACCCCAAGATGCCAGTAATATGTACTGCCATCAGACAATGTTGCCAATCTTCAGATCAAAACAAAGATACAATCTCACTGAGCTGCCGAGTGGCTTTGGAAGACTTAACGTTTATGCCGACATTCTGATAATAATTATTCTACTGAGCGCACGATACAACTGCAGCCAATATTCAACTGGTTACTGCAATTATTTACTTGATTTTTCTACCTGCATTCAAAGAACTATGAAGAGACTCCCCTGCATAAAGGCAGATTCTTTCAACTCCAAATAATCGCTACCAAGTCCAAAAAGATGGACACTGAAAACTAACTCTGCACGCTCCATGTGAGCGAACAAAAGGATACCTCGAAACTTTTTGGACCACCACACATTAATTAGGGTTACCAAAATTATTCTAGCATCCTATCACAAGAAAGGTTGCTTGCCTGAAAAAAATGTAGTAGGGTTTTAACACAACTGAACTGAGCAGTTATGTGAAAGCATACATTTAGCCTGGTTGACTCATGGTTTTGCTTTGCTGGGTCGTTAGAACGTCTGGTGACGATATCAGACTTGGGTTTAGCGCTGTTCAAGGTTAAGCTGATCTGCTTTGTTCACGCCACAGATGGAAGTTGATGAAGACGACGATGTGCAATGCACAGTGCGAGAGTGTGTTGCAGTTTAACATGAGGCGTGATCAATAACGACGATAGCATAGTGCTCTCGTGTGCAGTGGCCAGCGAAGCTGATCTGTTCATGCCGCCGTGGGTTTGAAACCCAGTCACGGCAATATTTGCGCCCTTAAGGTGAGGGACGCTGCAAGATTCTTGGCTAGGTTTGACCCCACGAAGTAGTGCTTCCGCACTAAAAAGTATAGCATGTTGGCTTTACTGCAATGCAGTGTTAACACGCATTGCAAGGTGCTACATAACAACTGTTACAGAAAGGATGTTTGTGCACTCATTTAAAGCTGGCACCTAAATTCACTAAGCCATAGGGGGTTGCCTACAAAAGGCATAAAAAAATAAAAAGGAAGACAAAAAGAGAGAGAGAAAGAATGCAAAAAAATGCACTGATCCCGCCTAAATATATTATGGGCTCTCACATACAGCTACTTGATGCTGCAAATAGATGGCGGGCATGAGAAATTGGCAGCAGCATGAAAACAAGTTTGCACTGTAGCAGGAAGCTGGAGCATTAACTCTCATGGGTCCTTGAGTGGGAGTTGAAAACACTTGGCTACAGGAAGAACTTCATCGAAGTGACATTTGCTTACAGTTTACAGACCCATGGTATTTTTTTGTTCTTGGCAGCAAACAGGCTTTCCACCAGACAATTAGGCTAATATTTTGAAACTTATCCCCCATTCAGAGTGCAAAGTTTAAAACATTTCCATAATACTGAAATCACAGAAATGTAAAAAAAAAAAGAAATCAAGAGAAGTAAGAGGTGTGAAAGGAAAGCATTAATTGCAGCACTTCAGCTATGATCACAATAAGAAGCATATCTAAGAACTTGTGAGTAAAGCTACTGCATTCATCCAAACTTCCATTTGTTGCTCTCACTGATCAATTAAAAACCAAGAAGGGGGCACAACTCGCCTTACGTCGTAAAATTGCCTTCTAATGAAGCCACTGCGTTTGTGAATTTCCTCCCAGATGCTACTGATAATGGCCCGCGGCATGGCCCTTAGACGCACCGCATAAATGAGATTGCAGAGAATGCGAGCTCATTTTGATGCCGTCTGTAATATACTTGTGAGACCTTCTGGTGCTTCCACCCTCTGTGCTCATTGTATACAATGCTCCTGTACACAGCAGTTCTGCCAGTGTACTTCGTTGCTGACTTTTTAACTTCTCTGCCTCCAAGTTAAACAAGGTGATTGTAAGCCGTCCCCACAGTGCAGTACTTAAAAACAGCACCACAACACTTGTGACCACTATCAAACAAGGCATTTTGATTAGTGTTAGCACTGGCTAACTGTCTACCGTTGAGCACAGGTACATTTACGCTTTCACAGAAGTCTTCTACAAGACCAACGTATTGCACACAATTTCAGTAAACAATAGAAAGATGAAAAGAAGCAGCAGCCAAAGACAGACTTCTCAGGCCACATTGTTTCAGTGTCCCTGTAGAAACAAACACTTTTGTAAATGTCAGGACATAACACATCACCTCCTGCATAAAGAGTTTGTCCGCAAGTTACACACACTGTAGAACTCTGCTGCTGTAATTGGCACCTCTGTCTCTACAAACTAGTGGCAGTGCAATGGTAAAATGCAGGTGGTCCTTCTTGTTTTCTCTTAAAAGTCACATTGAAAACTGTACAATATATAGAACAACTAAGCGTTCCTTTTATCTTACACAACATCAGTTCACAGGCACGGTGACTACATGAGTGAACAAAGAAGTCACCTTTGCCTATAGCATATCTGAACACTGACGCTTGCACTCCGCTGCAGCTACTTCCAATATGGAAGGGAGCAGTACCCGGCTACTTTGCGAAATTTTTACTCTAAGCACCCAGAGGCTGTTTTCTAAAACGATCATTTCCGGCAGCACTTTCACTCTGCATTTTACAATATCAGGTGCAGTGCATTGGTGAAGTGATCACTGTTCACTATCACATTTCTACTCATGCATTCCACTGAATTCAACGTTGCCTGATGTGCTGGACTGAAAGCATAAAGTTACCATTTTACCACAGAAGGATGTTTTGAAGCCGCTCTTCAGGCATGACCAGCAAGCTGTTACAGCAGCCAGAAGGTTTGTTTTTTTAATGCAGGAATGCCTTAAACGGCAATGTTTCCACCTCTCTTTGCTTGCAGATTTTTTGCCATCTGAACTACAAGACTCAATAAAATAAAAGAAGCAGAGAGGTAGAGGTCTGAGTGGAACTTGAACCCATACCCTTTAAGTGCCGGCACTGCTCTTTCACATGCCATGCAGGTCGTACAGTCTACTCCCGATAATTCGAAGCCGCTTAATTGGAATTTTTGGTTGATTATTAGAGTATTGTTTAATCAGAAGTTATTTTTCAATCGAGGATCATAACAACTGCCATTTTTTATATCACCATAGTTGTCGCCACAGCCGCCTTGAAGCAAACAAGATACACCGATGCCATTGTAAGCACCGCAGCGCCGCTAATCTTGAAGTGATGAGATTAGGCTGAGCCTGTGCTGAAAAGTCTCGACGAGACAGCGTCACTTGGCTCATTTGTTTGGTGCGAACTGTGTGCCTCTTGTCCATTCCACTGATGGTTCCGCGCCGAGTGTAATTTGGACCATTGTTTGGACTTGGCACGCAGCAGTTCTACCAGTCATGGCGACTTGTGAAAGTATCGCACGCTTGACTTGGTGAAAAAAGTCAAGATTCTGGTTGAAAAGGGAGGCACCGCCAAGCAAGACATCGCTCGGAAGTATGGCATTAAGCCTAATTAAGCCTAACACCCTTTCCAACTTCGTTAAGAGCAAGTGCTCAATTCTGGATGCGCTTGAGCACGACACATTCAAGATGTCGAGGAAACGAATGCGTAGAGGCGCCCATCAAGAGCTTGAGAAGGCCCTGCTGGTATGGGTTAGGGAAGCACGCAATAACAAACTTTTTCTCAGCGGTGAGATCGTTTCGGCGAAAGCCCAATCACTCGCAGCAATGTTAGGGACTGATGAGTTTGCTTCATCTGATGGATGGCTCACACGCTCCAAGGATCGTCATGACCTAGTGTTCAAGAGCGTCTGTGGTGAGAAGGCGTCTTAGACCCAGAAACATACTTGAGGTGGAAAGATGAGAAGCTCCCCAAGTACTTGGCCGAGTACCAACCGGAAAACATTTTCAATGCAGAAAAGACTGATCTCTTTTATCGGCTTCTGCCAGAGAAGACATTGACCTTTAAAAAGATGACGACTGTGCCGGGGCCAAAGAGAGCAAAGAAGGGTGTCTGTGCTTCTTGCGGCCAACATGACTGGCACAGAAAGATGCCACCTGCTTTTGGCGGGAAAGCTGCCAAGCTAAGATGCTGTGAAGACACTCCCTATCGACGACGTGTCGAATAGAAAGGCGTGGATGACGCCAGATTTATTCAAAGTTTGGCTGATGAAGCTGGATCGAAAATTTGCGTCGTACAACCGGAAAGTGCCGTTTCTTGTGGACCAGTGCAGTGCGCATATGAATGTGCCAACCTTAAGTGCTATATGCCTTGCATTCTTGCCAGCGAATACCACATCTGTCCTGCAGCCCATGGACCAGGGCATAATAAAAAAATGTGAAGGTCCTCTACAGGAAGCACCTTCTTGAGCGCATTATTTTGTGCACGGACAACTCCTCACAGTACGAGGTGAGTTTGCTTAGCGCCATTCACATGCTAGCGTGAGCATGCGATCCTGCAAAAAAAAGAGATGATTACCAACTGCTTCAGGATTTGCGGCTTTGTGACACCTGCTTCGAAAGATGCCTCTCCTTGTGCTACATCGGGGGAAGCACAAACAGGAGAGCTCAACGGCACCAATTCTGGCGCTGCCACGGTGGATCAATGATTAGGGCTACTGATCCGGGGTACCCGGGTTCGAACCCAACCGCCGCGGCTGCGTTTCGATGGAGGAAAAATGCTAAGGCGCCCATGTGCTGTGGGATGACAGTGCACGTTAAAGATCCCCCAGTGGTCTCCCCGAGTGGTTGAAATTATTCCCCAGCCCTCCACTATGGCACCTCTTTCTTCCTTTCTTCTTTCTGTCCATTCTTAGCCCCTCCTGTATCCCTTCCCTTAGGGCACAGTTCAGGTGTCCACCCATATGTGAGACAGATACTGCACCATTTCTTTTCCCCAAAAACCAATTTACAATTTTTTTTTCTGGGTGTGGTTCGCTTGGAAGACTTTGTCGCTGCGGACAGTGAAGTCAAAACCTGCGAAGCTCTCATGGATAGCGAAATTCTGCGAATTGTTCGGCCCAGCGAATCCCTTGACAAGAGCAACGCAGACAACGACATCAACGACAAGCCGCAACTAAGGGCTGCCGATGCAGCGGCGGGCCTCACTGTTGTGAAGCGGTTTTTCACTGCACAAAATAACGTGACGGAAGCTTTTAAGCATATCTGTAGCCTACAAAACATGCTTTCTGCTGCATGATTCTCTAAGCAGAAGCAGAGAAAGGTGACAAACTATCTCTTGTGAGCCAGTGCGATTTCACTGCCAATAAAGAGAATTTTTTTGGCATCCCCGTGAATTTCGTATTAACGGGAGTCGACTGTAGAAGCTTATGCAGAGAGCAACTTGTTCACGTTAGCTTGCAATCAGCATGACATGAACAATTACTGTATTGCAAAAAACTTGCGCTAGTTTCGTACACAATGAAGCACAAGAAGGAAAGAAATATTTATATACAAGACACGACATCTTGCATGATATAAATTTTACCTGCTTATGAATGCACAACATTCTTACGAGATGGCCAAAGAGAGGCTCCTTGATAATATTGCAGCTTTTTCGCAAGAGCCACATCTACAACATCCTCCGAAATGCCACCGGCACCATTCCATGCCCACAGGCCATGCCTTGCACAATGCGCACCAGGACTAACGAAACGAGTGCATAAAGGTTTGTTTAGTGTCACTACCTGCTGTTCATACATGGCAACAAAGCATAGCAAAGCATATGCATTCCTGCAACGGGGTAATCTAGGCACAGCACAGATTAGACCTCAAATTTCCTTCACAGGCCAACGTGTGAAAAATTCTGGACCTGCACACAGGGCGGCACTGGCCTGCTCTTGAAAGCAGCTTGACGTGAACCATCCCGTTCTTCTATCACTATCAATGTACTTTACGGACAAATGCACTACCTCACACTGATGATGACAACATAAAGTGTGCCTGGCTCCTAACTTCTTTCCTCCAGTGCAGTTCCGCCCACTACAGCCAAATGGAACTCGAGCAAAGCACTGTCCCCAGAAATGATCACTCTAGAAAACAGCCCGAGGAGAAAAGGTGGCAAAAGCCGCTGGCACCAGGGCAGTCTAGTTGAAGCCTGGGTTGGTGTGCTCGATGATGCAGCGACGGCAGTACTTGCGCACTATGCGGTAGCCGTCCACTGTGACTCCCGCGCAGTCCTGGAGGCTCAACTGCTGCAGGCCACGGCAGAAGTAGGCCAGTGCTTGCAGTCCCCGGTCGGTGACCAGGTCACAAGACTTGAGGCTCAGTTTGCGCAGGTTCAGACAGTGGCGAGCCAGGCAGGCAAGGCCACGGTCCCCAACCTGCCCATCAAACAGATGAAGAGTGCAGAATCAAGTTTCAAGCCCCACACAGTATACAGAGTAGCAGTTTGGGCATGTTGGTAGCGCATGAGATACAAAACAGTGCAACAGCAAACAAGGATGAGAAAGAACAAACACTAGCGCTTGTGTGTGTTCTTTCTCATCCTTGTGTGCTGCTGCACTATTTTTTATGTCATGTATACAGAAGCTGCTAGAAGGGACAGGGTGTTTCAACTAATACAGTTGGTAATTTTTAAATATAGGCTTTTTTAGTCTGTTGAGCACTTTCCTCAGTATAGTATTTTCAGAGGTGGTCTGCATCAGAATCCACGTGTTTACTAATCTGGTGAACTAATATATAATTTAAGAGAATGAGTTGCTGGGTGAGTTGGTCGATCATTATCAACAAATGGTACTGTGCACACATAAACAAGGAACGTGCACTCAACAAGCGCAGTTGTGTACCCTTCTCACCCTTATTTATGTGTGCACAGTACCCTTTATTGATAATACAGTAATCTCTCATTATAACAACATTGCTTTACTCGAAATATCACTTTATTCGAAATTTCTTCCGGTCCCGACCCAAACGCATGCATTTTAATCCGCATTACTCAAAGTGCACGAAGAGCTTGACCCACCTAGAGCGAAGTGGCAAGCGGAGGCATAGCTGATGCCGAGCGGCGGTGACCCTTTTGCGCATGCAGTGTCAAATGAATGTCGCCGACGAATTAGTCTCATGCAGGCATAGAACAGGCCACAAAAGTACCAAACCTGCGACTGATGACCTGCCTAGTAATGGGTACCAAGCGAGTAGTGAGTGCCCGCAGCTGTTTAGAGCGGAGCGAATGGAAGCTGTCAAATTCCATGGTGCAGCGTGCCCGAATCGTTAATCTTGGTTGCAATCGCACCACTGGTGTCCCCCGTGATGTCAACTTTTCCTGACGCTTTGCGATGCGAGAAAACCGCAGTCTCTTGAATGCCGAAAAGTGGGCAAAAGACCGCAGGCAGACTTGCGTCGTAGCGTTCCATGGGGTGCGCTCGATGGGCAAAGTTTAACCGCTCTAAAGAGCACTTCTTGTGCTGAAACGCAATAAATAAACACAAAAGAAGTATCCATCCGATGGGGCCCATTCACACTTGCAAGTTGCAGACCAGTCGCTCGCTCCTCGATTTTCCAGCATAGCAAATGCGAGTCGCAAACAGCTGAAGCAATCAGCGAGCGAGCCGAGCTTTCGGCAACGACGCCGACCGCGGACACGCCAGGCAATGAACTGAGCTGCTCCCTGGCAGCCGTAGTCATCGCTAAGCCTAACTGTTTCAGATCGGCCAAAGCGCACGAAACTCTTGAAAGCGCGCGAACAACGTCATTCCCGAGAGTTTTCGCTTCAAACGAGAAGGCGACCTGCAGGTCATGCTTGCAAGTGTGAACAACGGTGTTGTTGAGCTGCTGCCTGGTCACAAGCGACTGCTGGTCGCATTTACTTTGTGACGTTCGATGCGAGGAGCTACGTTAACAAATTCGGAAGACGATTTTGCGGAAGCCAGTCTAGAAATTTGTTCGCCACTCGCCATAATCGGCCTGCATCGCAATAAAATAGCGCCCTTAGCTGCGTTGCACTTTTGACGGCGCAAATCGACCAATAACTTGCCAAAAATATGAAAAATCCGAGCGTCGCCAGAGGCGAGTCAGGCTGTCAACATGGAGGGTCAATGCAACCATGGTGTTTCCCCGATGATCTTCTCGAGCCGGTCAAGCTCGATTCGTGCCATCCAACTAGACAAACGGTCTAAATGCGTGGTGGGATCATTGAATTTTGTTCCTCGACATTTGCCAACGGCGCAGACGTGACGCTGCGCGAACAACGACCCTCAAACCATAGAATTCGCACATTGTAGTCGACAACAGTGCGCCGAAAACCTTTCGTTTTGCAAACTTCAAGGCTACACAGCTCGGAAGAAACTGCCCAGCGATCATTCAAAGCCCCTACTGCAAAATCGTTCAGTTTTCATGATCGCGCTACATACCCACGATGAGCGGCTAATCGTTTTTTGAGCACAACAAAACACAAATTCAGATTCGAGTTACGGCATTTGCAGCACTTTCCAGCACGATACTGTTGCAGTCTTCCGTGAGCCCCCCCACCTCAGCCATAAAAGCGGCCACTGTATTCCAAATTCGAAATACAGTCGAAACCCGGGATAACGAAATTTCGAGAATAGGAAATTCTCGCTGCAACGAAATATTTCCGGATCCCCGGCAAATGCCCATAGGGCCAATGCATTTCGTATCTCTTGGTAACGAAACATTTTTGTGCTGCAATCCCACAATAACAAAATTTACTGCAACGCCGGTCCGCATACTGTCTCCCATATTATGAATAACAGCCTCAAAAAAGCGCTCAAATTGAGTAAACTGCCACAGCGCGCTTGCGTGGCTGCAGCGACAGTGTTGGCGCCTGGCAACCTTGCAGCCGACGCGTTTTTAGCCACCTTTAGCTGGTGCTAGCCACCATACCGGCGCAGCGCATGCTCTCTGTGATCGGTTCCGCGTGGCAGCGACACCATCAGGGGGGACACTAGACTGATCATCGGCGCTGCACTTTTAGGCCTGCGAAGCGGTGCACGTGCGTTCGTTGTGTGCGATGGTGGTGGTGTGTGTGTGTGTGTGTATGAGCAGCAGTCGGCACGTTTGCGTTTCAAAAGATATCTCCACCAGCCAAAAAACAGAATTTTTGTCGCTGCAGGGGAAGGGCTGCCATCATTGCCCAAGGTGAAAAAGGCAGGAAAGAATGGATATCACCGGCGAGTACGGGATTGCGTGCAGCTCTCTGTCTACAATTTTGAAAAGTAAGGCAGCCATTCTCGGTGCGCTTGAGAATGGTGCTCGAGCTAGCACAAAACGGTGACGGCTGCAGTGTTCCTGGACGTCGACAAGGCGGTGTTTGCCTGGTTTAGTGAACAGCACGTGAACAAAGTGCCTCTGTCTGGCAAAGTGCTGCAACAGAAGGCTCTGGGCTTTGCCTGCATGCTAGGGCGTGAACAATTCAGAGCAAGCGCTGGCTGGCTGAGCCCGTCACGATATTGTGGCCAAAGTGATTTCGGGCGAAGCAGCAGGAGTGGACCCGGTGGCAACATTGACGTGGCAGCTGACTGCCGAAGAAATCCTGGGCCAGTACGAACCCTCAGACGTGTACAATGTGGACGAAATGGGTTTATTCTATCAAATGCTGCCTTTGAAGACCCTGCACCTGAAAGGTCAAAAATGCCACGGAGGGAAGCCCACCAAGCAGCGCGTGACAGTATTGTTGTGCTCTAATATGGACGGCACTGAAAGATAGCCGCCGCTTGTCATTGGCCGGAGCAAGAAGCCCTGCTGCTTCAAGGAGAATCGCACGCTGCCTGTCCAGTACACCTCTAACGGGAAGTCTTGGATGACCCGTTCAATATTTTCCAGCTGGCTTGAGGCCTTCGATGCTGAGATGAGAAAGGCAGGCAGGTCGGTGAGTCTTTTCTTAGACAACTGTACCGCCTATCACGTTGATATGGAGCTCACAAACGTGTGCTTTTTTTCCCGCCCGGGTGCACTTATGTTGTGCAGCCGCTCGACCAAGGCGTCATACGAAGTGTGAAGTGGGCCTACAAAGAGAGGCTAATTCAGTGTCTCATACTTAATCTCCACCTCAAGCGTCCCACCGACGTGGACTTGTTCATGGCTCTTGAGATGCTGGCCACTGCATGGGTTGCGACGCCTCCGGCTGTGATTGAGCACGGTTTCAAGCACGCGGGCTTCGCCTCCACCCAGCAGACACCGCAAGCAGACTCTGATTCAGAGTCGCCAAATGAAAACGCGCATGAAGACGCACGATGACTGTTCTGCCAGTGCAGTGCCGCAATCGCTGGCCAACGCATGGGGTGCGCTTTGTGCCGTCGACAACTACGTTGTTCCAGATGGCCTCAGTGTTGATCATTTAGTTCGCGCTGATGACGACGTAGTTGTTCATGAGGAAATGACCGATGAGGCTATCATCAGCAGCATGCGCGAAAGCGACGACACCGAGTACCAAGGTCCAAAAAATGAAGAGAAGGTAAGCCCGAGGAATGTGTTGGACGCTTTCGACACGATCTGGACGTTTTTAGGTGCACATGACGACAACGTGGCAATGGATCACTTCTTGCAATGTGAAAGTAGAACTACGACGTTGCTGCAAGGCAAGGCTTGGCAAACCAAGCTAACCGACTTTTGGCAATAAATTTCCTTTTGCGGGTTGTTTTCTATCTTTTATGCCTCATTTTCGCAGCAACGAAATTCTCGTGAAAGCGAATTTTTTTGCTGCCCCCGGCGATTTCGTTATCGCGGGTTTCGACTGTACCCCGAAGGTTGAATGCATGGGTGGCGACCATGGCCTCGTGCAATGCTTGGTCAGATTAGAGCAGGAGTTGCACACGCCTGGTAAGAACTTGAAACAGCCAAAGCTCACTGCTTTTTTGCGCCTGAATAAAGTTTTGCTTCGCTGAATAAATTGTATTTTGACTTCTTCGCAGTTGCAGCGCAAATAAAGCTCGACTGCTTTAGCTTTTCTCGGGTGGTCGCTTATATCGAATTACCGCTTATAACAAATTTTTTCACCGTCCCGCTGACTTTGTTATAACAAAGGATTACTGTATATAATAGCCAACTTTTTAACTATTACAGTTAGGCACCCCATTTATTTGGACTTGTAGCTCACTGTTAGCTGTTTTCATATCATTCTGTCTGTGATGGACCGAAATCTCCCTTGTGCATTAACGCCCATTATGGCCATTTTTCCCGAGTCCCTAGTCAAGCCCAAAGTGAAAGGAATTGAAGACACAGGCCCCTTTCCCAAGCCATGCACCCTGAGAAGCCGCTCCAGGCCCGGCGATGACTTGTACCCATTTCAGAAAACCGGTGGGGAACTGGTTGGCACTGGGATTCGAACCCACCACCTCTCGAAGCCAAAGTGGGTGCTCTACAAGGCCATGGCTATGGTTTTCAGTTCAGTTTTTCAAAAATGCAGTTGACATCTCAGCTGCAGCACAAAGAAACTTGAGCTTGCACACGAGAGAAACTGAAACTGCGCAGCCAGTGCATCACATGCTCTTTTCACGGCGCCTGGGAGGAAGCTGCTGGCTCTTGGCTATCATATTCATCAGCAAGAGTTTTAGGCTCGCTGCAGTCAATACCGGCGTGACAATCAAACTGGCCTACCGCTTCCCAACAACCATGCATTTGTCAAATTTCTGCACCAAACCTGGCAAACAGCTTCAGTGTCACCTGTGCATTTTCGTTGGTTATGTAACAAACAGACAGACAACCCCTCCTGATGCAGCCGCTTTCAATCTCTGTCATGATGCTCTGCTTCGTTTCAAGGTACAAATTTTGCCATTTCCTGGCTATCAGCAGAACAGACGCCACAAGAACTCAAGTGCAACTGAGGCAGCTTGATTTGCTCATGATGCCAGCAAAGTGCGGCCACAAAATGCAAATTTTCACAATGTCCTGCAGCATGCTTCTCAGTCGGTCCCAACAACAAGATGCAGTGCGCCGCTCGCTTCTCTGTGGTTGGAATTAAAAAAAATTGGTGATGGTTTAGCTCCGGTTAAACCTAGTGTGTGCGTGATAGCTGACCCGAAGAAGACGTTGCTTCGCTCACGGCTTGTCGCAGTCGTTTTTCCGCTTCTTGACAGCGCCGCTTGGCAAGCCGTTCCTCTCGTTTCAGTGTCCGGGCAGCGCGCTTGGCATTCCTGGGTCGCAGTATACACGCAGACTTTCCGCTTCTCCACCGATCGTTCATCTGAAGAACGAGTGCTTCGCACCCTCTGATTATAAAGTGGCCGAGCAATGATGCACATCTGTTGCCCAACTGCGCATGCGCAGCGCACCTATAGCTACTGCGCATGCGCGATGCGTGCAGCGAGGCTGTGGAGTCGGCGGTGGTAGCGACAGCGGTGCAACTCTGACGTCCTGCGTGGCGCAGTTGTTGCTCGGCGCATGCGCATTAACGACTCCGGCTCGGCCCGGTGACCTTGGCTTTACATGGCGTGGTGAAGCTATCGCTTCAGCACACAGATGCCATATTTTTCTATATTTCAGCAAGATTTTCCTTTACAATTAGCTTATAAATATGTACTTTGGCAGACCTTTTACTCCAAAACAGGAATCAGGCTAAATGTACACTACAGCTAAAAATATTTCGTTTTCTTCACATGCGCTCTTTGTGTTTCACTCCGGCCCGGCTGTACAAGCATGCATGCTGGAAGCACTGGGAGTAAAGAGATGCCGTAAGTTTCATCCAATCAGTGCTCTCAATGGAAGTGCATTGGGGAGTGAGAGAACAGGAAAAATTTTCGCTTTTTCAAAATCTATTCCTTTCAGCCTTGAACCACGCTCCCCATGCTCTCTCTCCCTGCTGCCCTTATCTTTGACGACCACTGAAGTGTGCAGGACACGGCTCTGCTGAGGCCTGTTTGGCTCACCTCGCACTTGCCCACGTCGAGAGCCCTGAGCCTTGGGCAGGAGCGAGCCAGGACTTCAAGGGTGGCATCCGAGACAGCTTCACAGCCCCGGGCATTGAGGTAGCGCAGTCGGTAACAGTGCCGGCAGACCTGCTTCAGCCCAGCATCCGACACTCGTTCGCACTTGGCCACACTCAGGTAGCGGAGGTGCGGACCCAGCTTGGCCAGTTCATACAGGCCAAAGTCAGTAACCTGAAAGAGGCGACAAGGTTGAGTGAGGCACTCCACCAGTAAGCTGAAGTGGAAACAAATGGTTCAGTGTGTGCATTGGAGCTTGCAAAGCAAAATGGGCATATATTCAATGGCAACACAGTTCACAAGCACACCCATAATTGCCAAATGTGTTGCATGCATTCCAGCTCACATGACAATTACTGCAACGATACCAAAAATTTCTACAAGTGCAGCAGTGAGAAAACCAGAACATACTTTTGTTCCTTTGTGTACAAAGGTCAAATGCAAAATGACTGACAAGCGCATGATGCTCAAGGTGCATGATGCATGATGCTCAGCAGCATATGCTGCTGTGCCGTGCAGTGCCCTGCATACAGTAGGTTAATGAACTGCATGCAAGACACTGACACGAAACCGTGCATGGGCATTATGAAAAAGTATGTTCTGGCTACCGTGACAACTGGCCGGCAGTTTCATCGCTGCCATCAAACACGCAGACCACGTGATGCCCCACCCTCGCACTGACCCAGCGCGACAACCCAACATTTTTTAGAATGTCAACCTAGTTCTTAGAAGTAAACGTCAACTTGCATTTTTGTCTGCTGGCTATCTCAATTTACTTGATTTACTCTTTTAATGATAATAGCAATTTCTTCTACAACAAAGCTCCAAGTACTGTCACTTGCATGCTAATTACCAAGATAAGTTGTTCGGGATGACAAAAACACCGAGAAAGACTTCAAATGACTTTTTACCACACAAGATTGCTGCATTAAGAGGGGACACACCCCTCTTAGAACTATTTATCTTATTTCTTGATAGATATTCATGAAACTTACCCAGTTTATGTATTTCAAAATGCTCATTTCAAATATGCTTTTAGTTTTTCTGTGAAACAAGTTGTTCTCAAAATATTATGTAATCCTTGTTTGAAACTTGCAGGTAATTTAATTATGTAACAGTAAAGGCCGCAGTGAGCCGGTAACAGCACAAGCGATATTGTTGACGGCGCCGGTCCGCGACGCGCTTCACGGTCTTTCACGGCGCGGTTGGCAGCGCGCCATCCGAACTTTGACCTTCGCTCTGCGGAGGCTGCGATAGGCCAGGCTCCTAGTGCCTTTTGCGTTTTCTCCGTTTCCGGGCGCCGAACCGATGAAACGAGTGATACTTCATCCACATGCGCCGCACGGCAGACTCTCTCAAAATGGCGCCGCGCTTCTGGAGCAGACAAGCCTAACCCAAGGCCTACACAACCACGGAGTGCCATTTTGATCACATGGCTTTTCTAACCAACGACAATGCGGCGCGCACATTTCTTTGTGGTCATTTTGTCCGCGAATGGAAAAATGCCAGCGTTGCTTACCGATTAAAAAAAAAAAGCTGGAGGCGTGGTTTTTTGAACGAGACCAAAACGGCGTCGGGGGAGCGCGCAGGTACCGAGCGACGGCGAGGCATGATTTGACCTCAATTTAAAAGGCAAATTGTGCGCCTTCAGAAATTTAAATGGCTATTACTAAGCAAATACTGGCTATTTCTTTCTAAAAATTCTCTGTCAGGTGCAAAATGACCTCGTGAATCCGAATAAGACAAAATTGGAAAACCCATTTTTTTTTTTCGCGAATTTTCGGCCCGAAAGAGCAGTGCCCCCCCTTAAATCACCTAAAAAAAGTCAGTATTTCATCCATCGAAAACAATATCCGCCGAAAAAAAGAAGCAAAACAAGTTCTGAAATAAAAACAAAAAAGTCAGTCAAATTTTCAAAAAATATAAACTGAAAAGTCCAACTCCTAGTTATAATTGCGGCTGTTATAAGTGGGCTCGACTGATTCGGAACCAATGGTACGCATATAACATGATCTTTCTTGTCACTGCTCAAAATAGCTACAGCAAGCTTCAGCATCAGACTCTCAAGTTGCTAGGAGAAGCCAACTTTTTTACAGTCTAGGGGCTGCGTGGTGTGGCGTGCACTGGCAAAAAGGAAATGGTCGCAATAACTTGGGAAAATGGCGGGGCGAGCCATTAAGAAAGAGAAGGCACTTAAACATATGAGTGGAGTAAGGAAAGGAAAGGCAGGCAAACAGGCACAGGACTGGGCAACACGAAATAAAAGCAGCTGCAGCACAATGATGACGGTGGCCACTAGAGTATGGGAGAGTGCACGCGTTAGGGCCTCAAAGCATTCACTGCCCACAGAGATGTCGTGCACATGTTACAAGTGTTGCTTTTCAAATAATATTGACGTATCCGTTATTTAGATATTATTTTGCGTTCGATTTGAGTTCGTTCCGAGCTCTCGGCTTAGCTGGTTTAAACAGGCTGCAAATGTATTACAGTCGACGACCAAAAATTCGGACGCCTGATTTTTCGGACATGCTTGATTATTCGGACTTTTTCGTGGCACCACGACATGACCCATAGAGCCAATGTATAAGAGCGCCTGAAATTTTCCGCCAATACCCAAGGTGCCATATAATGTGTACAGTGGAACCTCATTAATTCAAACTGCACGAGAGATCGAAAACTTATCAAACAAAACGAAATTCAAGCTTAAAAAGAGCCTCTTAAATTGCGAGGCTAAAATTATGCACGAGCCGGCACATTGCGCCCGCGTGGTTTCGAATTCGTACTGTTCTTGAACGCCGTCCGCCGCACAAACTTGAACAGTAGTCAGACTTTGTGGAATTCATCTGTGCCGAGTCTTTCGTTCCGAATGCAGGAAAGAGGTAGCAGCGAAGTGCGTGGGAGGTGTACAGCTTCACGGAGACGGCGAGTGCGGAAGAAAATGGCGCTGCATTAATGCTGACGCGGGTACGCAGAGCTCTGCGTACCCACGGCGAAACGCACCGCAACCCTGACTTTTCTACTGCAAAACTGTAAACAACTGGCGTTTCAATGACACGCAAGACGCCTCTCATTATACGCAAGCCACCGCAGAGTGCATATCGCTCGATACGATGCCGATTTTGGCTATAGTCGCTAGGCCTAATTACACCGAAGGAGTGCTTGCTTCTGCCGTTTATCGGTTCCTATCGTTTTGCCATCTTCGCATTCTCATTCCAGGCCTTTCATACTGCGGGCACAGCGCAGTTCCCACAGCGGTGTGTTTGGTACTGCGTCTAGACTTTCTTCCAACCCATGCGTTCACTGGCGACATGCCGAGGGCCGTACAGCCAGGCCGAGCTCGTGAAAGCGGTCGCCGCCCGCTGTCTGTGCACGACGCGTGGCAAAATTTAGTCATAAGATGCTTCAAAATGCGTACAAAGCTCCTTCTTCCCTATACTCCACCATATTTATAACAAGTAGGTGATTAATTCGGTGAAATTTGATTTTCCTGACAGCCTGATTTTACGGTCGTTTTCGCAGTCCCTAGAGGGTGCAAAAAATCGGCCGTCAACTGTATGCTCGTAATATATATGCATTTTTTTTAATTCCTTATGGTCTCAATCTCTCCCTTACACTATATATGTGTAAACATGGCACTCTGCACACTTCATGCAAGTTCATAGAGTTCATTGTGTATTTGGTGTAATCGTGCTAAAATTGCAACGCTCGGCGGCAGCACACAAAAGCCACAACTACAGTGAACTAACACGCTGCAACAACTCCCGTGCCTTTGACAGCCACAAAAAGCTGGAGCTGGTGATACTGATGCCGATGTGGATGGTGGGAGCTCGCGATGGAGGAAAAAGTTGACGATGATGATGAGGCACAACCTCGGGCGTCATCCGTGGGCGGCGTCTGGAAGCTCCTGTGCGTGTACGCAGCCTCCACGATCAAGCGCATCGTTACTCGCAGCTGGAGCTGATCGCGGGGGCCAGGGCACGTGCATTTCAAAGGCTATTCCCGTGTGTGTCATGGAAAGTTCAGGTGCGACACTTACATAGATGTTTTTTTAAATATTTCCTTCCGAAAAACAAGTTCCGGCCCGTACAGTACACAAGTGTGGCCCTTACACGCGTTTAATACGGTATCCAGCTTTCCGAATTAATGAGGTTTTACTGTATGTCCCAAATCACTGCTGTCACCCACTGCCTCTCCATTTTGATTCTTCTTTGGTGCAACTATAATAGCCTACTAGGTAGAGGCTACTAGATGAATGACTGATAGATTTTCACTTATCAAGGCAACGCTGTGGGCTATGCAGACATCGTATTGGAGGGCTCTTTAAATGAAGCAAAATCTCACCAAAGAGGTGTCTTTACGTTCTGCCTCCACTGAAATGCAGCAGCAGTGAGCAGTATCAAATGTATGACCTTAGGCTCATTATCTAAATGCCACAGCACCTAATCCAACAAGCTGGTAACGTGGTGGAGAGATGGGACTAATTGAGATCTTCCCTAGATTTCAATTAGACTCTCAAAATTGCAGAATGATATCTCTGAACACTACAAGTACAGAAAGGAAAGGCGCCCCTCACCTGGACACAGTCACTGATGCTGAGCTCCCTCAGCACGACACAGTAGCTGGCCACGCACTTGAGGGCAGCATCAGTGAGGCGCACGCAACGCCGCAGGAACAGGTGCGTGAGCTGTGGGCAGGCTCGGGCTAGGGCCTTGAGCCCCGAGTCTTCCAGGGCCTGGCAATCGGTGAGGTCCACGTACTGGAGGTACAGCTGGCCCCCCCCTGATGGAGCCAGGCCCCCCAGGGACTCGCTCACTTCCATGCTGGCGCCATGCCTCGGACGTACACTCGTAACCTGGTAGCACCCTGTGCATGCAAGACAAGCCTCCTACTATCAGTTCTGGTGAACAAACATGAGTTGGTCGGTCAATGACATTGTGTGAAAAGAAAAACGGAGTGACTGACGCAGCGGAGAAGCTTTCCTGGGTGGCATTAGGGCTTTGGCATTGGGCAGTAACCAAATGACAGATACAAATCGTGGGGAACACACTTGAGACACCGCCCCCTCAGGTTCACCTTCCCCACAATGGCATGACTCCCTATTTACCCCAGCTATAAGGGAAGGCGACTGTGTTGACGCTGCATGACCAGCATGCGCAGCAGAACTAAAGTAAGAGAATTTTCTGTCTTCAGGCTCAGGAAGTCATCCTGTGCATACGTTCCAGTGTGGCTCCACTCTCTGCCAACAGGACAAAGCCTAGAGCAGTAATGCTTCTGGTAAAATGCAATTTGGAGCAATTTTCGGAGCACTAAAATTTCCAATTTGCAGCACTTTGGAGCAGAGGAACACTGATTTAGAGCACTCTGGAGCATTCAAATTTCGAATCTGGAGCACTTTGGAGCAATAAAACATTGCTTTAGAAGCACTCTGGAGCATGCAGCTTTTTGTTTCCTAATCTGTGTAAAGCTGGCAAACAACACTAGAAAAGTTTTAGTGTGGTGTAAAGATGTGTTACAACAATAACCTTGTTATTACTGTCACACAGTCACACCTGGAAGGTCTTCAATTCTAAGTTTTACGTTGCATAAGAGAAAAGGGGACACCTTCGTGAAACACATCATACAATGAGTTGAACAGCCCGTACACTGCACATACCCTCGAGCACAGTGGCTCAAATGTGCTGATGTGTGGCTCTTAACTTTTGTTTACAAAGCTTAAAAAGCTTTATTAAATTTCCTCCACACTAAAACCTCTCCGGTTTTTAATTTATGTCAGCAAGTTGTCACACTTTCTTGTACACCTGTGCTTGCCACACTCAGAAGCAATTAGTCAGACTCAGTCACCTCCTTATCCTTGTGAGCCAAGCCAGTTTTGATCCGTCCCTGTGCTGCCTGAAGCATCGTCAACATTTCTGCCTGTAGTGCGCACAAAGCCTGATCTAACACTGAATGATGTATAGAGCTCCATTTTTAACAAATGGCAGAGCACCAGTGTCACCATGTTGCACAACTGAAATGAATGGCAAAGTGCAAACACGGCACCTCTGTGCAGCTGTGCCCATTTGTAATGAACACTGGCCTAGCACGAGTAAGATAAAAGTGGCAGTTAAAATCAGATACCGTGAAAGTCACTGCGTGCTGGAATGCACAGCGTGGCCACGTTCTTCATCGCCAATGTCCATGTGTGTCAAAAATAATGAGCGCACAACGCGAGAACAATACGCGTTACATTTATGCGGCAAAAGGCAGGAAAAAATACTCCATGAGAGCCCAGCATTGCCCTATCTCGCAGAAACTTTGAGCTCACTGCAAGGCTACCAAAGTAAGTGTGAATCTTGTGCGACAGATGAGGAGTGGATCGACACTAATGCATTGTCAGCGCTTCTTGTCCCCCTCTCTATTGAAAAAGCTTGCCATCAAACCTGCGCAACCGCATGGCTCTCAGCCTAAAGTGGACGGGCACATTGTGCCTCGCAGCCATTTTCACCGTCGGCCACGCTGCCTAAGATTTTGACAAACGGGCTTTACAAGAGTAACTGCCATTTACTCAGTACAAAAAGTTGATTGCCCAGCATGAAGCTCTGTCTACGCATCGCTGCTGCATCGCTCGTACCATCAGCGCGGGCTCCCTCTACAAGCTGTCGCTCGTCAGCAGTCAGCAATAGTGTTCCTGTATATCGAGAACATGTACAGAAACACTAGGCATCAATGACGATATTCTGGTAGGTGCAATATGCCGTATACACGGAAATCACTATATCTGTACACGTGAATCATACCACAAGATTACCGCATAAACGTGTGTAAGTGCCATACCCATGTACGGGCTGCACCCTGTTTTCTCCAAGGAAATATTTTTTTCTTTAAATCCTTGTAAGGACCGCACCCAACTTACCATGACTCACGCAGGAATAGCCTTCGAAATGCACGCGCCATGGCCTCAACGATCAGATCCGGCTGCGAGCAACGGTGTGTTTGATTGCAGAGGCCGCGCAAGCGCACAGGAGCTTGCAGGTGCCGCCCACGGATGGCGTCCAAGGCTGCGGCTCATCATCATCGTCGTCAACTTTTTCCTCTTCCGCAAGCTCCCGCTATCCATATCAGCATCAGTATCACCAGCTCCAGCCTTTTGTGGTTGCCTTCCACTGCTTTCACCGCAGTTGTGGCTTTAGTGTGCTGCCGCTGAGCGTTGCAATTTACGCACGATGGGCAAGCACCTTAATGGCTACACAGCAGGGGAGTTTGCTCTCGAACACGGCAAGCGTGCGCCGGGCAGGAAATTCGCCGTGGCCGAGAAGTGAGTCCCGACGATGATGCAACCCAAAAGGATGCACTGAGGAACACAAGCTGCAAAAAGCGCGCTTTCCCAGGCAAGTCGTGCAAGTTTCCCAAACTGGAGGAAGGGCTGCTTTGCTACGCAATTGAAGTGCAGAACGACGGCTACGCGTTGACAGTGCCCATGCTGTGTGACGTCTTGTGGGATGAGCGTGCGCCAGAGCATAGTACCAGCTTGGAGTCGGAAGACTCCACGAGTGACGACTAAACGTAGAATAAATCCCGCTCATTCTCTGATTGGTGTGTTTTACTTAAAAAAAAGTTTGTTTTTTTTCCCACACATCGTATGTATGGGCCGCACCCCGAAAATTGGCCCTCGAATGTAGAAAAAAAAACAGCGGCCCTTTCACGCATTTATACGGCAAATAGTGCGGCGGCACAGTGAGCAGTACCATACTACACGACCAAGCACTCAAGAAAAAGGTTTTAGCTGTTAGCGAAATTGATGAAGGGAAGGTAAGAAAAAATATAACCACAAAGAACTAAATATAACAGAGCACAATGTAAGCATACATCCGTTGTGAGCTGCAGGGAGTGTGGGGGAAGGGGGGAAGAGTTGACTTAAATTTTGAGTCGAATTATTTTGGTCCGTAAAGGCTGCGGCAAATTACGGTAATAGGAAGGATATGGGAGAGGCCTTTGTCATGCAATGGATGAGTCAGACTGCAAAATTGTAATTTATGGTGCTTTAACATTTCAAGGTGACACATGGACTATGAGGAACGCCGCAGTGGAGGTGAGGCCTCTGGATTAATTTAGACCACCTGGACTTTTAACATGCATTGACATCACACAGCATATGGAGTACAATTCAAAAATGCTCACTTTGTGTTGAAATTATTAAAACAATAGGCAGTTTCAGCATAGATTACACAGACAAACTCAAAAGGATTGCGTACGTTTAAAAAATAGCGGGTTTCACAGTATGCATGCGTGAAACGCTATTTCTGATTGAGCCACAATGTGTGCTCAGGCAGCCGACTCCATTTCTCAAGTTTTGCATATGTAACTTTTGCTTAAGCAAGGAACTAGCGTTCCCAAAATGGTGACGCGCTCTAAGGCAGGGCCCTTATTTCGTGGTGAATTCGTTGCTGTTACTGCGTTTTTCAGTACACACACAAATTATAAGTGGCACATAGGGCTTTCACTTCGTCTTATCTCGTCTATAGCAAAATGGATGGGAGATAAATTTGCTCTTTTTTTTTATTTCGCTCGACAATTCAGCAGCTGCTAGGCTTAATGAGACATTGGTTTGTTGACAAAAATGGTTCACTTTTAAGAAAACAAGATGGCAACAAAATGACTGAAGTTTTCATTGCAACTAAATGTGCTGCTGTGACATACATCATTATGTCCCTCATAATGCTCGCATTCAGCATACGTAAACATGCATACACTACTCTGAAGCACCTGTAATAATGTTTGCTTTGAAATGTGAATTCATTATTCACACATGCCTACAGTGTAACACTGCTGCGAAAAGAATGTACAGTCTCCCCCCTAATCTGCATATCAAGACTTTTAGAATATTTTAGAGAAATGATGGCACAAGTCAGTGAATGACATAACTGAAATGAGAATGCCAGAATGCTTACCAGTGACATCGAGGCGTGACAGGTTGAGACATCGCGTGACCACTTCAGAGACACCCAAGTCAGTCACCTGGGAGCAGCCGCGCACTTCCAGTGTCCGCAGCTGAGGGCACCTTCGGGCCACAGCACTCAGGCCACTGTCCGTAAGGCAGAGGCACCCGTTCAGGCAGATGCGCTCCACAGCGGAGCACACACCGGGGGTGTCCCGACTCAGCAGGCGAAAGAGTGTGCGCAGGCCTGCAGCAACAGAGGTGTGGGAGTTAACACACCTTGTCTGTGTGGTCTTCACCATGAGAGCTTGTCTTATGCAGTTCGTAATAAGCTGAGATAAGTTTTCCACGTGACAAGATTAGCACTTAGCACCTTACACAAACAGCCTCACAAGCTAGGAGACGATTGCTCATTGGCAGTTGAGTTAAGGCTATGCTTCAGTGTTTCTCTACGGATATGCCTTTGAAAGCGAATAGTTTTGTACCGCAATTCACAAGCAGCACCTTGTGCGCTGCATGTTAGTTCTGTGTGCTAATTTTGCACATCTGTCATACATATCCCTCGACCTTTTCCAGTGACAGCCTAAACTGCTAGGACAGGCATGCTTGTTGTTTTTCTTTAGGTTTACCCAACAGTGTGATGTGTGATGACAAGTTTCTGAGCTAGCACTTGAGGACTGTTTAGGTGTTGTTTCTTTTTCTGTGATGCCTGTGGCACACTGTTGAAAATGCAAGAGGTACACAAATACAGTGGCTTGCCAAAGTCTGAGCTACTCTATTATTTGAGAGCAGCTATTCGCACTCATCAGCTTCATCACCCCATAGTTCCCTCTTTGTTTCACTGGCATAAGTTCACCAAATGAGCAATTTGTCTTAAGAGTTTGCTAAGCCCTCAAAGACGGCTTGCATAGCCAGCAGGTCATTCTTTGCTTTCAAAGCACGAGCAACACTCACCCTGGTCGACGGGCAGATGCTCCGATGAGAGCACAATGCTGGTCCACAGGCGTGGCTCCCAGGCCAGGAAATACCACCGGCGGCAGACGCGTGCGCAGCGACACAGCTCGTCACTCGACAAGCAGGCAAGCACGCGGAGCAGCAGGTCGTCTGGCAATCGGTCAAACAGGCATCGCGTGCTTGCCGGTCGCTGATGGTGACCGCTGCCTGTGGTCGTGGTCGGCCATCCCGGTGCGGACAGCAGCGTGTGGTAACCCAAGTCTCCTGGCGAGGAGCTGCGAACCTTGGGAAGGGCACCGCCGAGGCCCGACCCCCCGGCCACACACTCCATGGCTCAGCTACCCCTACAGCTGCACAGGGGTCCCCAGGTGGTGCCAGGAACCCCTGCGGATGACGGCAAGAGGGGAAGGAGGATGCGAGGAGAGGCGTGCTTCACTTCTTTGAGCAACAATAAAACTTTTAGAGGACCCCCAACTACAACTAGTGCCAAAAGCATTAGCAACTATCATCAATAAAGATCGCATTACTGCAACGTAAATGTATCCTTAATTATCCCAGCCATCTAGATCAAAGAAAAAAAAGTCACTAATGTCTGAACTAGGAGGCTTATATCTCCACCCACCAAGTATTCAAAAATCAATACACAGGCCCCTTCGTTTCAGGTTTCTTTCCTGTTTTCTCAGAATTTCATGAGGGAATCAGGTGCTATATTCTGAACAAACCAGTTTTTAGGAATTACTTCCACAATCTGAATTTTTTGGAGATATTCTGGCAGAAAAAACAATTATAACTATTACCAGTTGTTCTACTGTGGAATACAAAATGCTCTACCTAGCTTACTACTTTCATAAACAAGTGACATTTGTAGGTTTTGTTATGAACTTGTTTACCAAATCAAACCTATATTTTTTTCTCATTCATTGAAATTGCCTTGTTTCATACATCACCATCCCTATGCGCCTCATTTCTGCATTTGTATTAACTGTGCCCACTTTTGCATGCAGACTACACAAATATTCATTCATCAAAGCGACAATTTAGAATGCAAAACAGTTTTACAGAAGGATGTCATTAGCGTGGGTAGCACATGATACAATCGTGTCAATAGACCGCATCCGGCTGCCTGCTTCCAACAGATGCTATTTGAACTTATCCTACGATGAAGTAATGCCATGGATACCATTCACTAAAAAGGTCTCAAATCACCCACAGTCAAATGAAAACACCGCTCTATAATGTCTTCGTGACATCTGCAGTTTGTGTGTGGTGCCTTCAGGTTTTTTCACAGCCAAGTTACACTTTCTTCAAGGTGGTTTTCTTGGGACAAGATCCGAGTTCAATCCATTCACAAAATTGGCTTAGGGCACAAAAGCCAGATAAAACTTAAGTGTTATCTGAAAGGAGAAGGCCCTAGCAATACATAAAATACAACACAAAAAGAGGGCCTAAAACAGAGAACGGTGTCTTAGAGGAATAATTTCAATCTAGACAAATGAGGAAAGCAAAAAAAATGCAACAAAAGAACTGTAGCCCGACCAAGACGAACACAAGACAGAGGCACACAGGACTAGCGCTAAACTTCATCTAACTTTATTCACTGGCAGCGCAGCAAATATATAAAAAAAAACCCGATCACGTGCAGATACCGGGTCACACACACCACTATCAACAGAACCGTTCAAGATATGCCATCGCTAACACAATATACGCCTCTCTTCCTTATATGAAATGCCTCCAGTAGTTCCATTGCCTGAGTATCTTTGCTTTTGCCCAAAATCTTTATCTATTAGGGCAAGGGAACTACTGGAGGCATTTCATATAAGGAAGAGAGACGTATATTGTGTTAGAGATATGTCTGTGAATCTATACAAATCGGAGATGGCATATCTTGAACGGTTCTGTTGATAGTGGTGTGTGTGACCTGGTATCCGCACGTGATCGGGTCTTTTTCCTTATATTTGCTGCACTGCCAGTGAATCATCATCATCATCATCAGCCTTACTACACCCACTGCAGGGCAAAGGCCTCTCCCAAGTCTCTCCAATTAACCCTATCCTTTGCCAGCTGCATCCACCCTTTGCCTGCAAACTTCTTAATCTCATCCGCCCACCTAACCTTCTGCCGCCCCCTGCTACGCTTACTTTCTCTTGGAATCCACTCCGTTACCCTTAAGGACCAGCGGTTATCTTGCCTTCGCATTACATGCCCTGCCCAAGCCCATTTCTTTCTCTTGATTTCGACTAGGATGTCATTAACCCGTGTTTGTTCCCTCACCCACTCTGCCCGCTTCCGATCTCTTAACGTTACACCTATCATTTTTCTTTCCATGGCTCGCTGCGTTGTCCTTAACTTAAGCTGAACTCTTTTCGTTAGCCTCCACGTTTCTGCCCCGTAGGTGAGTACCGGTAAGATTATGCTGTTGTACACTTTCCTCTTGAGGGAAATTGGTAAACTGCCACTCATGATCTGCGAGAATTTGCCATATGCACTCCACCCCATTCTTATCCTTCTAGTTATCTCCCTCTCATGATCCGGATCAGCTGTCACTACCTGCCCTAAGTAGACGTATTCCGGCACAATTTCTAGGCTCTCGCTGCCAATTGTGAACTGTTGTTCCCTTGCTAGGCTGTTGAACATTACCTTGGTTTTCTGCATGTTAATTTTTAGACCCATCGATCTGCTCTGCCTGTCTAACTCATCGATCATGATTTGCAGTTCACCTCCTGAGTGACTCAGCAAGGCAATGTCATCAGCAAATCGCAGATTATTTAGGTATTCTCCATTTATTCTTATTCCCAACTGTTCCCAATTCAGGCCTCGAAATACCTCCTGTAAACATGCGGTAACAGCATTGGCGAGATCGTGTCTCCTTGCCTGACGCCCTTCCTTATTGGAATTTTATTGCTGACTTTATGGAGGACTATAGTAGCTGTGCAGTTGCTATATATATCTTCCAGTATTTTGACATAAGGCTCTTCTACCCCCTGATTACGCAATGCCTGTATGACTGCTGAGGTTTCCACTGAGTCGAATGCTTTCTCGTAATCAATGAAAGCTATATATAGAGGTTGGTTATATTCTGCGCATTTCTCTATCACCTGATTGATAGTGTGAATATGATCTATTGTGGAATATCCTTTACGAAAGCCTGCCTGATCATTTGGTTGATTAAAGTCTAACGTTGCCCTGACTCTATTAGCGATTACCTTAGTAAATACTTTGTAGGCAACGGATAGTAAGCTGCCGCTCCGGACAGGCCGCCATTGGAATCTGAACCTGGCAACGTTTAACGCTAGAACTTTAGCTAGTGAGGCTAGCCTAGCAGTGCTGTTTGAGGAACTAGCGGGAATTAAATGGGATGTGATAGGGCTTAGTGAAGTTAGGAGGACAGGTGAGGCGTATACAGTACTAAAGGACGGACACATACTGTGCTATCGCGGGTTAGAGGATAGAAGAGAACTAGGTGTGGGATTCCTCATTAATAAGGATATAGCTGGCAACGTAGAGGAGTTCTACAGTATTAACGAGAGGGTAGCAGCTATAGTAATTAGGCTGAATAGGAGGTACAAGCTGAAAGTGGTGCAGGCCTACGCACCCACATCCAGCCATGATGACCAGACCGTTGAAAGTTTCTATGAGGACGTAGAATCGGCATTGAATAAAGTAAAATCGCAGTACACAGTACTGATGGGCGACTTCAATGCGAAGGTGGGCAAGAAGCAGGCTGATGACCACGCTGTAGGTGACTATGGGATAGGCTCTAGAAATAGCAGGGGAGAGTTGTTAGTCGAATTCGCGGATAGAAATAATTTACGGATCATGAATACCTTCTTCCGCAAACGAGAAAACAGGAAGTGGACCTGGAAGAGCCCCAATGGTGAGATTAAAAATCAAATCGACTTCATACTATGCGCTAAACCTGGCATCATTCAGGATGTGGCCGTCCTCGGAAAGGTGCGTTGTAGCGACCACAGAATGGTAAGGTCTAGAATTAGCTTAGACTTGAAGAGGGAACGGAAGAAGCTAGTGAAGAAGAAGACCATTAATGAGTTAGCCGTAAGAGGGAAAGCACAGGAGTTAGGATAGCGCTGCAAAACAGATATTCGGCTTTAACTGAGGAAGATGATCTTAATGTTCATTCAATGCACGATAATCTGACATCAATAATTACGGAGTGCGCAGTAGAAGTAGGCGGTAGGACAGTTCGAAAAGATACCGGGAAGCTATCTCAGGTGACGAAAGATCTGATTAAGAAGCGCCAAAACATGAGGGCATCTAACCCTACCGATAGAATAGAACTAACGGAGCTATCAAAGTTAATAAATAAGCGCAAGGTAGCCGACATAAGGAAGTTTAATATGGAGAGAATCGAGCATGCTATAAAGAACGGACGTAGCCTAAAAACAGTGAAGAGGAAACTAGGCATAGGTAAAAAAGCCAGTGAATAAAGTTAGATAAGTTTAGCGCTAGTCCTGTGTGCCTCTGTCTTGTGTTCTTCTTGGTCGCGCTACAGTTCTTTTGTTACAGTATGCACCATCTAGCCCAACAAAAAGTTCTAAAAAAATGCATTAACAAAAAAAAATCACTCAGATGGCAAGGGGTCACAGTAACAAAAAACTTAATGAGAAAAGCCTGAATGTTATAAAAAAATATATTTTTCAACGAGAGTAACTACACAACTATTGCTAGTGTCCCTGGGTGAAATAGAAAACAACTTGCCAACATTTCACACAGTGCAAAGAAGCAGTAAACTTTCCTTTGTTACCCCTGCTAACGAAAGACTACCCCACAGTAGCTGCAATGCTTGTACGCACTACTTTGCAAAATACTAACCACTGCTATTTTTTTCTCTTTAACAACAGCCACTGATATAGACGGCCACCAGCAGCCAAGTGGGCCTCTAAAGCTAGAATGAAAAAGTTTGAGCCCAAAAGACAGAGATGGAGAAAACAGACAAAAGGACTGGCAATAGACACAAGGCAACCTCTGCCTGCCTTTTCTACCCTTGTATTTAGGTGTCAAACTATTTCATCTCAGCAAGTGTACCAATGGCCTAACCCAAAGTATTCTTGCTATTAGTTTCTTTTCCTTTTGTCATGCCTACCTTTCAAATAAGTTACGAATGCACTTAGAGGGTCCCTAAAATGCGGTTCTGAAAGTGGCTATCAAATGTGAGCATTATGTGGAGTAAATTCTACTGAGTGTGCATGCTGTACACAAGTTCTCTGTAAACTGATAATTTACGAATTTTTTTCCAGCTGTTGCACCTTGCGGCAACTTGCAGCGCTGGGCTTTTACCCGAAAGTTCGCATACGACCTCATGCAGTGCACGTGACATCAGCAGTAAAGGGCCGTAATTGGTGTATGGTCAGCAGGAGACCACGGCGTCTCCCTTTCCACACTTTCCTGTACTGTATAGCCATGACGAGAGACAGAATGGCAAAAAAAAAAAAGTAAACAACTGAGCTGGGTTGGCATGGGTGACACTTTCATGGGTAGAGTGGGGTGCCAGTCTGTAAACTTTACTTTTTCTCGCTCGGTCCAGTGAACAAATTGAGAAGGAAATGCGAAAACCGTTTTTAATAGCCAATATTTCTGGCGCTTTATATATGCTACACCAAAAAAATTTTGCCGCGAGGATAATAGACAATGCAGTAGCAGTATCTGTCAGAATTCCCACAATTTTTTACCCTCGGTGGACACCATTTCATAGCCCCTTTATGTAGGACTCTGATGAAAGCTACCTCATTCAAAGCATAATGTTTACGTCACCAAGGCAGTTAGCAATACCAGAGAATGAAGATTCGATACACAGAAGTCTGCACCTGGCATAATCATACTCTGTGAGGGCTGACGTTTGGAAAGCTCTGAAAATTTCTACATCATGCGGTCAGCAAACAGCAAAGCAAGTTGTTCCAAGTCTCAGGGGAGGCCTCCCTCAAAACAACACAAAACAAACAAAAAACATAAGACTTACACAGACTAGGGAAGCGCTGCACTGTGCCCATAGCAGCAACGACTCTGTCATGGCTCGAACTCCTCAACATTCCCATCTGGACAGAAAAAAGATGGGAATAGAATCTTGTTTCACAAGTACAAAAACACTTCACAACAGGAAAATTCCTTGCAGGTTATAACTAGGGGTTGGACTTTTGAGTTTTTCATTTTTGAAAATTTGGCAACTTTTTTCAGTGTTGATTTCAGGATGTAACTTTCTTGTTTTTTTTTTCGGCGAATAGTACTATTAATTTCTATATAGCAATTTTCAGTTTTTATTGGTGAAATATATGCCGCCTCTGTGCGGTCAAAAATTAAACGTTTATCTTGGCCCTTCTTTTTTTTTATCGAATGAGCAACTGATGCAGCAGTAATTAAGACACAAATGATGTATTCAAAGCTATGCTTGCAGAAGGAAGCTGTTGCTCTGGACGAGAGGATCACTCATCATGTGGTCGGCATAGCAACGACAGCGATGGAACTGCCGTTTAACTGTTATGGAAGCCAGACCCTGACATTTTCATGCCGCTGGTTTCGTGTTGACAGTTGCTTGTCATGGTTTCAAAAGTTGTCAGTGTCCTTACAGTAATGCTGTGGAAAAACCTATTGAACCAAGAGACGGCTGTAAGCCGGTGATACAAATAGGAGGAGACAATGCTATGTTAGCCGACAGTGCTTGGCTAGGCGGTGGAGCCTCCTGATATACGACTACCTCAAAGCTCACAACCACGGCACTAAATTCCAAAAATACCCTTGCATTCCTGGTTTCAGCACTTTTTAAATTTTCTCCTGTGGCCTACTGTAACTGGTACTCAATAACCACGTGGTTGTGATATGCATGTCAGGAATACTAACCTTTTTGAGTTGAAACTGAATTTGAAAAAAAAAAAAAATGAATTCGGCGTACTTTTATTGGCATTTCTGGTTTGAACCGAGAAGTCTATCCCATAGTTATAACACTGTCACAAAGCCGAAGGATAAATGAACAATTCTCCATTACGCACCACACTGCAACCAATTCCAATGCTCTAGCAATGAAAACCAATAAAACCTTGAGCAAAAAGTCGGCACTAAGGGCAACCATTACAACGCATACGTGGTCTTTATTCTTCATTCTGCAGGAACTCTTTTGACTACGCTCATGACATGCTAAAACAAATTAGAAATCGAGCCAGCAGTCTGGTGCCCATAGAACCCAACACCCTGACCTGAGGGCCTGCCAAGTTCTGGTGCACAGCATCATTCCACTGCTATGAAAATTAAGAACAACTGTCCATTCACACCTACACGGCAGAATGATTTACGCAGCACACAAGAATTGTAAAAATTACACTTTCACCACAAGTATCTTGAACTGTCGTAACAAGCTATGTGCTTGCCTTAACATCACAATCACAGTCACATAGTGCAGATTACACAATATATGAAGCTACAATAAAAAGTTTAAATATCAATGTCAAATGCAGACAGTTTTATTATGCTTATGGGTTTGAAAATATCAATACAATAAAACAGCTTACTTCACAAAACTGCAACTTGCAGGAACTTTTTAAAGGGACTATGCAATGAATAAAAAGTCGCTTGTAAATGTTTTCAATGCTTATAAATGATGCTAAGAAGCGTTCACACCAAGTATGAGTCTTCGGAACTAAGCCGGCAATTTATTATGAATTTTTAAAAACCGTGTTTTTTAAAATTTGCGGGCCGATTGGTGTGCTCGTAGTGACCGATTTTGAAACTAAAATCGTTAAAAAATGCGTCACTGTACCCATGACGTCGCCAGGCCACCACACGCTCTCATTCACTGGAGCCACGGCAGCCACGACGTCACGGGCACACTTCCGGTAGCCGTGAAAATCGTCTGCTCGTGTCGCCGCGCGACCCTCTCGGGCAAGTGCGAGCCAGGGCATTGCCTTCGCGCATATGGTTTCAATTTTCTTCTGCCGCCTCCTTCTGTAGGGAGTTACGGAGCCACTCGCAGTGGCTCGCCGAGTCGCTACTGTCATCGCTGGCATTCAGCCGGTACGGCGTGAATGCATAGGGCTCGATGCCCATCGCGGCCGTAAGAGCGAGCAGTCGCGCCTCGAGGTCCGGATCCATTACTGCTAACTACAACAGACGAGAAACAAAGAAACCCGACGCACGGTGCAATCACGCCGCCGCCGACGCTGCTGCTGGGGTGCTAGGAGCGACAACTGGAAGTTGCAAAAGGAACGTCAGCGGATGACGTATTCATGGGCGGGGCCCAGTCCCAGAGCTGTTTTCTTTATTTTTTTCTGTTGCCCCGCATGTACGAATTGAGAGGGGGAGAGAAGGAGCGTAATTTTTAATCGTCTATATCTTCGGTGTTATTGATGCTAGCTTAAAAATTCCTGCGTTGGGTTGACGAGTGATGAAATGCCCCCATCTCTCGTCTGCTTTATGTAATCTCAATTTATTGCATAGTCCCTTTAAGAAGCTAGCCAAATTTAGCACACCACACGATAGCAAAACTAAATTGTGGTGTTTAATGGCTATGAGGAATGCCATAGTGGAAGGCTCCGGATTAATTTACACCACTTGGGGTTCTTTAATGTGTGCTGACATTTCACAGTACACAAGCACTTTTTGCATTTCATTTCCAGCGAAACGCATCCAGCCAGCCTAATATACAAGGCTCCTTTGTAGCATTACACAGAAGTTTCATGACCAGTAAGAAAGTATCAGAGCCCCTAGCTGTGACCCCTTATCGAGAACTGTGAGCAGCAACTCGCATGCTTAAGCTGTGCAAGCATGTTTGCAATTATATTTTAGCAAGCATACGGCAAAGAAAAAGATAACACCACGGTGCTGTTTGCGGATTAAGAGAAAAAAAATGAAAGCCATGAGACATGACCAGAAGAGAACAGAAATCATGCACTGGCCCACCTGTGTCCCCATGTCTGAAGTTTTTTTTTTTGCGTGCAGAGAATTAATAACGAATATCAGTTAATGCAAAATATTGGTCACTCCGAGAACTGTGTTGGAGGAGGGAGCCTGCAACAGCATTTGGTAAACTTGCCAGGTAATTATACTCCTCCATTTCATACATAGCAGGCAATGCTGCAGAGGCTGTAGAAGTACTGCATCCACGAAACGATGTTACTCGACCATGCACCATTCATTCTCGACCCCCTGGCGAGTGTTTAGATGAAAGCAACGAGCGGTATAAGATTAACTGGTAACACTGAAAATCACGTTCAAAGCTGTGAGGCGCTCAGTGTTTGGGGCTTCCGAGTGTGAACTACTCTTTAGGCGCAGATGGAGTCAGTGCGATTCGCCCTACCAGCTGCATATCATACCGTTACATGTCATTCTTACTTCTGCAAGTCTTCACAAGTTGCACTATGAAAATCTGCTAAAAGGTAAAACGAAATGCAGGAGGTGGCCAGTTACAGTACCCAACATTTGCCTCAATGAAATATGACTGTGTTCACGTTGGTTGTACGGCGAACTACTTTTAGGCGCGGACTTAGCGTGCGTGAACAGGCGCGCCAGCTTTGGCAGCGTTGCCTAGTATGTATGGAACAGAGTATAATGCAAGCAACATCAAGCCCACCGCCTTCGAGCAGACATGACAATTGTGGTCCCTTCCATGTTTAACCATGTGTGCACCGCATTCACCAATGGCAGCACATTAACGTGCCCATATCTGCTGAAATGTCATGCTGCTTGATGCTTACATGATGCAAATGACATAAGCTGTAAGAAGTGCATGTGTTGCAAGCATGCCTTAAAAGTGCACTAAAGAGGAACCTGAACTCGTCCTTTTACAGCGGGAACTCCATCTGTACGTTCCGGGCATTCTCAGAAACTTAAAATTATTATCCTGTGCGGCCGACTGCTCTAATTAAATCGGATTAAAAGTCCTGGCTCCCGCCCTTTCTTGAACTCAACGCGGTAGGTAGGCGGAGTCAAGTCCTGTGGCGGCTTCGGCGCTTCGGTTTTATTTAGTTTTTTTTTTTAGGTTCATGTGAATAAACATTTTCAGTCACAGACAATATAGCCGCACTTTTTGATTTACGTACCGCTCCGCCGATGGCAGAGCGGCAAGCCGCCACGGGACTGGCTGACGCGTTTGTTGACTCCTCCTACCTACTGCGTTGAGTTCAAGAAAATAGCTGGAGCCGGGACGTTTAATCCGATTTAATTAGGGCAACCGGCTGCACAGGACAATAATTCCAAGTTTCTAAGAATGCCCGGAAGGTGTAGATAGAGCTCCCGCGGTAAAAAGATGAGTTCAGATTCCTCTTTAGTGCACTTTTAATCTTTATCCACCAAAGCTGGGTAAGCCCATGAGGTGCAGAGTCCCAAGATGGGACAAGTCTTTTGAGGTGCAGTCCCAGAATCATGTAGAGGTGCAGCAATGCTTCACTTCCACAGCACAACTGAAGGGGAGGAGAGGGTAGCAGCGCCTCTGATCTTCTACCAGTGCTGGGGAAGCCCCAGCAAGCCAAATGAGACCCAACGTGGCAGCACACACACACAAAAGAGCTTAATGCCCGTAAGTATGCCCATGAAAGAGTGCTTGAGATGACATTTATGGCAAGAGAATAACATTTCATCATCAGGTGAGTCCCAATACAAATTTGTCTGTGCTTGCGATTCTTGACTACAACCTTTTCCTGTGCAATATTTTTCTGACACTCCCTACACCTGAATGCTTAAATAACGAGCTAACACATTAAAGCTGGCGGTGAGGTGCAGCAAGGCATAGTCGAAATAAGTGTGCTGTGCTCGGAAAGGCAAGTATAATGACAACTTGATATAAGGTAAGAGACGGAGCAAGTTTGTAATACAATTTGCAAAGTGTACCCATGAAGTTGTATGAAATACAAACTGCTGTGGCATTGCCATTTTCCTAATTATTTCTTTCACATGCCACGAAAGCAGCAACCTTTTTACTTCACAGCTGTGGCAGCACTGGTTCCTGCACAGCTTGAGCATGTCAGTTTCTGCTTTAGGTTCTCTACAAGGAGTTGCAGCCAAGGTCCTTTGATAATTCACTGGTCATGAAGCTTCCACATACCGCTGTGAAGGAACTCTGCATACTGTGACACTGCCACGGCACTGCATCAATCATGGGGTACAGCCTTCTGTTTCAAGAGGTCAGTACTTTTCAATATACAATGGCCTCACAAGACTTCTGTGTGGTCATGTAAATGCACCAAAAACGCTGACAACATCAAACTTGTGTTTAAAATAAGTCTTCTTTGCATGGGAAGAAAGAAAAACACTGTGTGGGTAAATTATTAGTTCACTGTGGTCTACACTTCGTTTAACTTTACTGAACTCTCTCTCTCTTCATGAAACCCTTAGCACAGCAACCTTAATATGGAAACATTTTGCAGCGGGGTCAGCTGACAAAATGGCTGTTAGATCTTTGATCCATGCTGGCAAAATGGCCAGTTAGAAATATCAGAATCCGGGCCAAGCTTTCTGATGAATAAATAGCTTTTGCTACTAAAGGACCCTACTATATAGCTATCACGCACACTGCTTACAAACCTGGAACTAAGGTTTAAGCCACAAGTACTTATTTTCACTACACATTAAAACATCACCATGCCTACCTTTAGGCAATCATGAGGTGTTTACCTCAAGCAGAATTTACCATGACTTGCTTTGATACGTGTAAAGTCTTATGCTGGATGTTACCCCATGAACTTTTTGCAAAGCATATCATTTTTGAAATTATGAAAAAGAACCACTTTCAACACAGAGAGCACCTGTGTTCTTAGAGGGCACTGTGAAATTTAACTTCCTTTGAGCCCCATGTCATGTGCAGGCTCTGCAAAACTGTAGTTGGAGGGCTCCATTTAATGAAAACACTATATACATCTCTCTTTCTTGACTTTAGTTTTCTCGCTCTAATGGCTTATGTTTGATATAGAGGCAAATTTCTGTTGACAGTCATCAGCTCAATTCGAGTGGTGACTGCGTTTTCCACAAGACAAAGCAAGAACATTACCAATACCATACATACATCCCATATTTTGGCAAGCTCTTTGCAGCTTGAGAAGACACCCGACAGAAATGATGCTAAAAAATCTTTTTATACAAACAGCACATATAATGTTATCAAAAGGCATTTGTTTTCATGGGCTAGTTGTGCAGACTTTTGTGAGCAGCACAACAAGCCATTCTGTACCAAAATTTATTACTGTTTCGCTGCCATATCCATGTGTACATTTAGTTTTACTGTTAGCCTCAACAGAAAAAAAAAACAGCAATACCACATGTAAAGAATAAAAACATGTTTTTCCTTGTCTGAAAGAAAGCGAACTGGGAGCTACGATGGCTGCCTTAGTGGAGTTCTTCCCAACCAGCTGGAACTTGCTTATGCCCACTGAAAATCTGTGCCAGTTCAAATTCATCAAACTATGGGCACATGCACGGCTGGTAGCCGAATTGAACCATCCTATGGCACTGTATGCCATGACACACGGTTAGCCTGAGCCATGGAAAAAGCTTTCCAGAACTAAAGAAGCACGTACACCACACAACAGATACCAAAGGTGCCCTCAAACCCCTCTGATTACCACTGGCATTTTTTTTGTTTCTGAGGCTTTCCCTCTCTTAATAAATCTTCCTGCCTAACAATGTGCTCATGGATGTCGCTTTCAGTGACACAACTTACATTTAACAAGTTTAGGTTTGGTTTGGTTTATGAGGGTTTAACGTCCCAAAGCGACTCAGGCTATGAGGGACGCCGTAGTGAAGGGCTCCGGAAATTTCGACCACCTGGGGTTCTTTAACGTGCACTGACATCGCACAGTACACGGGCCTCTAGAATTTCGCCTCCATCGAAACTTGACCGCCGCGGCCGGGATCGAACCCGCGTCTTTCGGGCTAGCAGCCGAGCGCCATAACCGCTCAGCCACCGCGGCGGCTATTTAACAAGTTTAGCTAGCATTTAACCGCAAGGATGGGTCTCAACAAGACTGCCTTAGGGTTCCTTTAAAGTGCTCAGTGCAAAGAAAATATATTAGAACCCATCTTTTGACTGGATAAGACAGTATGTGCCCGTTGCTACCTTTACAATGGAATTATAAGCAGCTTGCCATGCTTTTATTAGAGGACTGCATACGTATGGCTTCATGCAGTATAGCATGCCAATGAGAACAGCACAGTGCTCGTGAAATTAGGCTCTGCTCGTTTTGTACTACCTTCTTGATGACTCCAAACAAGTCATATGCCAGCATGCTATTCATGGAACCAGGCATATTTTCTAAACAAACTAAGGAGCTTTAATCAGAAATCATAAAGTAATTTTTTTTTGCACCCCGAAAGCAATACCTGACAATCCAAATGCGTGACTCTGCCAGCCCATTTTCATAACATTCACTTCGTTCACAAACAGCTCCTCATTGGTTTATGAGTTGTTCTTGATAAAATCCATTCTCAATGCTATGGCACCTCTTCTCTTCCTCTTCCACTCCCATCTTCCTCCCTTCCCTTACGGCGCGGTTCAGGTGTCCACCGAGTTGTGGGACAATTACTGCGCCATTTCCATTCCTCAAAAACCAATTTTCTTTTTATGCAAGAGAGAACGCCAGTAAACATTGCGATCGAAAATGCCGCTGTTTCGGTGCCGCAGGTTTAATTCTGTCCATCACGTCGATATCCACCACGAACGTATCATTACTGAGAACTTACAGGTAGACACAGCGCAAATTTGATCCACATGCCACTAGATGTAAGTACGGTACTGCCGCGTTGCTTACGAACAACAACAAATGCATACAAACGGCTAAGCCCTCCAATGCTAAGCGTACAAAAGCGACAGCGAAAACATAACCGATGATTTCTCGCTACCAGAAACCAGAAAAAAAAAAGTATGGTGCTAATGAAACGCGAGAAATCAGAATTAAAACTCATTCCCTCTCAGAGGAAAAGATCGCGATCGCGCAATTTTGTTTTCTTATAACTGCTCTCAAAGGCGCGGATGCGCCCATTAACTTAACAAAAAGCACGAGACACCGTCAGAACGGCACACGTATTAAAATCCGTTATGTGGAACACGGGCGATTCATGCGGCATACATCGCAAGCGCGCAGCCTGGTCAGGTAATGCTCCCACGGATTTCTACCGTCAGTTTGACAGTTCACCCTCGACAGCGGAGCGCGCAAGACACTGCTCACAGTGCGTACCGAAGTGAACTTTTCGATCGAATACAACGTAGCTCGTAGCCCCCCCCTCCCAACGCTGCAACAAACCCGCCAGGTCAAACACCGCAAAAATGTCAACGTCAAGAGCACGGGGCACTTCCAAAGCGACAGGTTATTAGGCCTAGAACCCTCTTCTCCTCCTTGGCAGGGCCTCTAAAGAATGCGAGACATTTCTCGATCGGCGCTTGGCAGCCCGCGCGGGATGAAAACTAGAGCCGTTGTTTCAACGAAATGTATGAATGTACTCACCACAAGACAATGAGTATTCCAGAAGTAACTTGTTGCTCATATCCCAAGGAGCACTGGCGTAACATGCACACACGCACCACCACCAACAGCCGCAGCCACAACAAACTTCACAAGAAAAACACGCCGCTGACGCAAAAGCGCAGCAGTGGCGCCCTCTCTACCCTCTCCCGCCATTGAAGGGAAGCATACCGTTAAACGGACCGGTAGTCGCACCATCGTCACTTTAATAAAGCGTTTGCCACATACTTTAGGAACTGCCACATTCACAACTGCGGGAACACTCTAACCGTAATCACAAGCGTACATTAAGAAGAATCAATTTTCCAATTTGCACGTTGCTCAATTTTTTTTTTATCACAACGGCAAACAACGTAGCCGGAACGAGTTATGCAAACGGAAGCGATGTGCACGTCGACAACAGCACAGAAGCACATACGCTGTCACACAGTGCCTACAGAAAGATCACAACAAAACCTAGAAGTTGTGAATAAAATCTAACTACTGAACGTTCGTTCTGGCGGCACACGTGCGAGTACATTGCGATTGTACAAATGTCGCACTTAAGGGGATGGGGAAATGAAAGACGGGGGAATTCGCAGAGCTATGTCTCGTTTTACAAGGCACCGCGCAATGGGACAGAAGAGAGGAGGCGGGTCCGGAGGGGCAAGAAGGAGAGTTCGAGCACATCCAAGATAGTACTGCCGCTCCCGACAGTGAACACCACCGAAACCTCCTCCCCTGCACACCTCCTCGCCCCAGCGCTCAGGAACGAGCGGCCCGCGTTTCGGCACTACCGGTTTCAGGCTTGCCCCCAAGCGCCGTCCGTACTCTGGCGTTTCTTTCCTCAACGGAGAAATTATTAAGGAACAGTCCACGAGATCGGAATGTAGGCACGAAAACAGGGCCAATCGTATCACCTCGCCGAGGCAACGAGATCTCGCCGTTTAGCAGCTGGCCGTCGTCCCCAGCGGCAGCGGCGCGTCTCCTCGCGGGTGTCGTCTGCTCCGCTCGGCAGCAGACGACTTCCGCCCCGCGCACCCGCGAGCGCGCGCTCGCTCCGGCGTTTGTCCGGCGCCGCGCTGACGGCGACGCCTCGCTCTCTGCGGCCGGGTTCAGTCACCGAACGAGGTTGCCGCAACCTTGGCACCGATTTTTCACAACCGTTCCGTGCTTTGGGGCAAGTAGCGACCGCGTTCGACTCGCACACCGTCTCTACTAAAGCAGGGATTAGAAGCTCAAATGCATGCGATGCTTCCAATGGCGGTCACTGCGTTCGGTACTGAGGCAACGCGCGAGAAAAAGTCTCTTAACAGTGAGGCCAAATCACTGCTGGAGTGACCTTTCTTTGAGGAAGGGAAGCACAGCTTGCGCTTGACGGCAGTGCTTTTCGACAACCTTAAAACAGACACCGCAGTAGTTGTCAGTCGCGGATTACTGCCAGGCCTCTGACGCTAAGGAAGCAGCAGGCAGCAAAAAAAAAAAAAAGTTTGCGACTTGGCGCAGGCGTTTAGACAAAGAAAGAAAGGCAGACAAGTCAGGAGGAAGGATACGGCGCTGAGATTAACCTCAGCCGCAGCCCGGCCCACACCACCACGCATAAATCAGCATTCGCGCGCGCGCGCCTCAGAGAGCACTTTAAAGGGCACACACAACAGCACCGTACCAGTGTAGTACGTGCTACGGCAAGACTGCGGTTGTTGCGCGAGCGCTGCGGCCAGTTCGCATTCCGCCCACCTAGCTGATTACCTTGGGCTGAGGCGCGGCGGCAAATTGCAGCGCGCATGCTGGCCCGACGAGCATTTATCTTGGGACGGAAGGGGGGGAGGGAGCAGAAATGGGCCTCGGTTGTGGGCTGGCCACAGCCACATACGCAGGAAAGGGAGGAGGGCTGAGAAGAAGAGGCTAGCCGTAGCGGTGATGACGCAAGGCCCCGAACTCTATGGGATATGGGCGCGCTCCGGAAGTCCTGGTCGGTGGTGCATCCACGGCGGCGAAAACATCCCGACTGGCGGCGCGCGCGCGGTCGTTACTCGTGGTATGATAATAACAATGTCGGATACCGTTCGTCGAAGCCGCGGACGACCGCCGTGCCGTCTTAATGTGCGCCCCGCAATCGAGCCAGTCAGCGCGTACTTTGTCCGAACGAGCCTGCAGACCGTTGAGCTAAACCGGGCGAGCGCCGCCGCCGAAGCTGCCCGACTCTCGAATTGCGGAGTCCAGACCGACGACGCTTCAGGCCTTCACCGCCGGCGCATGGACGAAAGTGTACTTCAAAAGCTCGAATGCGCAATGAGACAGGGTTTGTTCTTCTATAGGACACGCAATCCGCGTTTCAACGTCAGGACTGGAATGTATACCGCCAGAGGCCTCCAAGACGTCAAAAAGCGAGCGAATGAACGAACCACGAGCTCCCGTGAAGAAAGACGTCAGAACTTTTCTCTTCCGCCATAAACTGTGGTACTTCGATACATCAAGTTGCCGTAACGACAGCCCATTCTGTAGCAATCAATACACGGCGTTGGATACGATACGGGTAGAGAACAATACCCACTCTCCAACAGGAGCTGTTTTTTTTCTTCCGCATTTGATACCCCCGTCAGCATACCACGCTAGCTCAGTACCGTCTGCAACACGGAAGAAGCCCGTGACGTGAGATCAAACGTCGAATGAGAAGAATCCAGCCGCCACGCGACCCCCCCTCCTCCCCTTCCCCAATATATCATGGGCGTGCCCGCTCTTGAAGCTGCGCGAGATGTAGACATCGCCGAGACCGAAATCTCGCGGTGTGAGCCACCAACAGCTGTCGCTGTAAAATGCGAAATCAAACGCGAACAGGAGGTGCGTTCGCGTCTGATTCAAGTCTGACAGTGCCGGAATAATTCGCTTATGTTTTTTGCCAGGCAGGCTGGAAGATTGATGATCACATCGGTCGGAACCACGCTTCCGCAACACAGTGGCTCCCTCGCACCACTGGTTTGCCCATCTTTGCTCGCCCCCACAATCACGGCATGGCGACTTAGGCGCGCATTTTAAACACCCGAACGGCATCAGCGCGGCTATATCGCGATGCGTCAGAAATTATCAGGCCCACGGCGCTCTTTGGCCGCAGATGCCGTTGCGCCATAAAAATTCACTATCATCATCGGAAATTATCAGGCAACCGTACACAAGACGCTGTGACAGCTTTCTGTAAACACTGCAAGCACGCCGTCCGTTCTGCCACGCTCACGAGCCAGCCACACAGTCAACAAGCTCACTGCTCGCAGCTTCTCGTGCAGAGCCACATGAAGTTGTCCCCTAGAACAGCTGCTCAACTGATGATGATAACGATATCATGTGAGCTATCTTCGCAGCGGCGGGGCGTTGATACAGTCCGTCGGCCACCCGGGTGCTCTGTTCACATGCGCCTGGAAACCACAGCGCATGCGTGTTTCCTTATCGAATGCATGCCTGCATCGAGACACGAACCAGCGACCTCGGAAGGGACGCCGCAGTCGCCGTGGTATAGGGGGCAGTCACAAAAAAAGAGGGGGGGGGGGGGGGCTGCATGCCGTAACCCTCGATGGCTTCATAGCAGCTTTTATTATTTTTTTAGGAAAGGAAATCGCACAGCGGACACAGTGGATCTCGGTGGACACCTCAACCGCGCTGCAAAAAAAAATGGGATAAAGGAGGGAGTGAAAGATTGGTTTAGTTTGGTTTATGGGGGTTTAACGTCCCAAAGCGACTAAGGCTGTGAGAGACGCCGTAGTGAAGAGCTCCGGAAATTTCGACCACCTGGGGTTCTTTAACGTGCACTGACATCGCACACTACACGGGCCTCTAGCATTTCGCCTCTATCGAAATTCGACCGCCGCGGCCGGGATCGAACCCGCGTATTTCGGGTCAGCAGCCGAGCACCATAACCACTGAGCCACCCCGGCGGCCTGGGAGTGGAAGAAGAAAGGGAGAAAGAGGTACCATAGTGGAGTGGTTCGAAATAATTTAGACCACCCCGGGGATCTTTAACGTGCACTGATATGTTACGAGAACATAACCGCAGTAACCGTGTCACTCGCGCCGGATACCTGAACCCAGCGTGAGAGAAGGGACGAAGGAGGGACTGAAAGAGGGAAGAGAGAAACGCAGTAGTGAAGGGGCTCCGGATTAATTTCGACCACCTGACGTCGCACCACGCACGGGCGTCTTAATTTTGTATTTCGACAGCATCGCAATACCCGCCGCGGTGGCTCAGTGGTTAGGCGCTCGACTACTGATCCGGAGTTCCCGGGTTCGAACCCGACCGCGGCGGCTGCGTTTTTATGGAGGAAAAACGCTAAGGCGCCCGTGTGCTGTGCGATGTCAGTGCACGTTAAAGATCCCCATGGGTGGTCGAAATTATTCCGGAGCCCTCCACTACGGCACCTCTTCCTTCATTTCTTCTTTCACTCCCTCCTTTATCCCTTCCCTTACGGCGCGGTTCAGGTGTCCAACGACATATGAGACAGATACTGCGCCATTTCCTTTCCCCCAAAACCAATTATTATTATTATTATTATTATTATTATTATTATTATTATTATTATTATTATTATTATTATTCAGCATCGCAACGAGTCCGTGCCGCGCCAGGGATTTGATCCCGTGTCCTCGGGCTGGCGATACCTCTGCTCTCGCGACCGACCACGTGCAAGGAAAAGCCCGTGCTGCTTTGGGCGGCGCGTGCCGCTCCACTGGCACCGGAAGGAAAAGGGGGGGCTCCCCCGATGCGCTCGGCGAGATCGGGGCCGATGTGGTCACGAAGCGCCATTAGCCGCAGCGTCGAGCTGCGCGATTGAAAGCTCGCGCGGCGCTACTACGTCAGAAACCGGCATCGGCCGCCGCGGTGGGACGGGTCCGACCAGATGAGACCACGTGCGCGGCCATCCGCCACGAGGACTTCTTCCCCACCGCCTCGAGGAGCGCGCGCGGGCTTTGATCGACAGGCGAAGCAAAATAGTTAACGGAGTTCGGCTGCTGGTACGACCAGGAGGCGGGCCAGGTTTCGATAGAGGCGAAATGCAAAGACGGGTCAATGCACGCTTTTTGTGTGTGTGCTTTTTTTAAGCAAGGATCACCGTGGTAAGGATATGGTGCAGTAACTGTCTGCCAATCTCGGTGGACACCTCAACCGGCCGTGGGGGGGAAGGGAACCAGGCGGTCGAAATTAATACGGAGCACTCCACTATGCCGCCTCTTTCCCTCTGCCTTGTTTCACTCCCTCCTTCATAAAGTGGTCACGAGGAACGACAAAGAGCAGCAACTGGCCCAGTCCCCGCACAGCTCACAGTATTATTCTGCGTTTTGCCCAAAGAAAAAACGAAGAAAGCGGAACTCGGCCGGGATTTGAGTCCGCGTCCTCACGCCGGAGGACGCCGTAACCACTGAGCCACTGCGGTGGGACCCTGTTTATACGCCCCATTAGCGCAAAAGCCGGGATCCGCCGTCCACCGTCTATGGCACGAAATTCGGAGAATGTCAGAACACGTGTAAGCGAGCATGTGTAGACGTGAGTAACGAAACGTGACATACTATGACTTTCAGAGGTCGTAGTCATGACTCAGTCATTCTTCAACGTATCGTGACTCAGCACTTTACAAGTAATGTAACTTAAGACGTAGAGAGTTAGTACATATTCATATCCATGCCTCAGATGTCATAATCAAGACTAATAGTCATTCTGCAACGTAGCATGGCTCAGGGCTTTAAATGTTTGGGCATTCTCACACGTAAGCAGTCCCAAGTGTCTCTGCCAAAGTTTGGTTTTAAAAAAATGCGCGCAGTAAGTGTCTCATTCCTGATGGACTCCTCAACAGCGCCATGAAGAAAAGCAGGTAGGCTTAGGTTTTATATATAATTGGTTTTTGGGGAAAGGAAATGGCGCAGTATCTGTCTCATATATCGTTGAACACCTGAACCGCGCCGTAAGGGAAGGGATAAAGTGAAAGAAGAGGTGCCCTAGTGAAGGGCTCCGGAATAATTTCGACCACCTGGGGATCTTTAACGTGCACTGATATCGCACAGCACACGGGCGCGCCTTAGCGTTTTGCCTCCATAAAAACGCAGCCGCCGCGGTCGGGTTCGAACTCGGGAACTTTAGGTTTAGGAGGTCTAATTAGGTTTTAGTTTAGTTTTACGGGGCAAAACGTCCCAAGGCGACTCAAACAATGAGTTGGGGGTTTACTTCACGGTTTAAACCGAAAGAAAAAAAAAGATTTAAAGGTACGCCGACATCAGTTTTCGAAATACGGTTTTAACCGAAAATGGTCAGTATTCCTAATAACATGCACGCCACACCGAGCTGGCCTGACTATACGAGTTAAACTCAGCAGAAGGAAAAAAAAAATAACGAAGTACGGAACCCAAGGCTGTAGTACAGTGGCTAGCCACTGTAGGCGTAGTAAGACGTTGGTGCCACTGGATTAAAGCAGTCGTGCACTTTTATGCATTATTCGCTACCTTATACGCCCCTGCAGACCGACAGGCTCAACCTTCTTACATCACCTGGATAAAGCCCGAACGTACACATGAACGACGCCGCAGTGGAGGGCTTTAGATTAATTCCGACCACCTGGGGTTCTTTAACGGGGGCTAAAAGCATTTCAAACTTAAAAACGATCTACCCAAAAATTAGCTCGCTGCACCACAGTTGCGATGATCTGGCCCTCAATATATGGAGAAATGTTAACTTCGTTCCCTCCTCCGACATACAAAAAAAAAAGATTTAAATTAGTTTGCAGAGCGGAATTAAAAAGCACCGGCATCGCACAGCACTGCAGACGGGAGCCTTTTTGCGTCCGTCGAAACGCGGCCGCCGCGGTCGAGATCGAACCCGCGCCCTAAGCAGCCGAGTTCTTCAACAAGCGAGCGGAGGGTATGAAGCTTTGACGCAGCGACTGCCGTCGCTTCGGCCCACCTTCTCGGAAATCCCCAACTACTACACAAGGGGGTAAGGAAAAGATATCCGGAACCGCACTCTAGCCTGACTCAGGAAGAGGCGTTCATGTGGAGGAGGCTCCAAACTGAAACCCTAGTTAATCTTATCATACTAAATAAGATGTATCCAACGCAGTACAGGGACACGTGCCTCAAATGCGGAGGCAGACCCACGGTGTATCACACAACGTGGGAGTGCAAGGACAATTATAGTTTCCATAATCAGAAAGAACCGTGTCGGGAGCAGTGGGAGGAAGCGCTTTCCAGCCACAGATCCAGCCTTCCAACGAAGGCTGGTACAACATGCTGTGAAAGCTGCAAAGATCCAATGGGGCCCTGGAATAGGGGCTCCACCCGCTGAAGAGGGCGAAGACATCGCAAGATGAAGACGACCTCTGCACTCTGAAGTGTATAGAAACTAGAGCAGTAAAGTTTATCCTATCCTATCAGCCCACGCGGGGCACTTCGCCTCTAGCGCACCCCCTCACTACAGGAACGCTTACTACCCTTTTACTCCCCTAGTGGCGTATTCTAGTGTGTGGGTGCGAAGCGCGTCTTTTCCCTTCACCTTTTCTGCCCTCAACTCCCGCCTAGTCGCACGTGGCCCAGCTGGTTCCAATCAGGTCGTCTGCCCTCCCGCCAGTCACTTCTACTAGAGATCCGGCGTATTCAGCCGGGTATCGGACCGCTGACCGCGGCGGCTGCGTTTTTATGGAGGAAAAACGCTAAGGCGCCCGTGTGCTGTGCGATGTCAGTGCACGTTAAAGATCCCCAGGTGGTCGAAATTATTCCGGAGCCCTCCACTACGGCACCTCTTCTTCCTTTCTTCTTTCACTCCCTCCTTTATCCCTTCCCTTACGGCGCGGTTCAGGTGTCCAACGATATAGGAGACAGATACTGCGCCATTTCCTTTCCCCCAAAACCAATTATTATTATTATACTTCTACTACTTTCACGTGCATGACTGACATCACAGAGCCCACCAACATTCTCGCACCTCGTCTCCGGCCCCGAAACGCGGCCGAATGAAGAATGAATGAATGAATGAATAAAACTTTATTTTCGTTTCTTTGGGTTTAGCGGATTCCGGACGTCTTCATCTTCCGAGTTCCAATGGTCGGTGCCCTCATTCCAGGGCCCCGCTGAGCTTTGCCACCTCGCTTGCGTGCCGCACGAGTCCTCTCTGGACCGCCAGCTCGCTGCTGGTGAGCAGGCCCTCCCACTGTTCCGCACTGGGCTTTTCTAGTTTATGGAATGCATAGTTGTGTCTACATTCTATTCTATTGCTTGCAATGCTATTCTATTTCTTGCAATGCTGCCGAACGCCATCACCATCAACGCTACTTTGATGGACTGAGTCGCCGTGACTGGGTGCTAATTGTTAACGCCATTCACCACGCGGAGGAACCAGGAAAAAAAAAAGTTAGGGGCCGATCAATTAGACTGATGCGGAGGCAATAAGATAGCATTTTTCTTTCCCTCGCCAGGCCGCCACGGTGGCTCAGTGGTTAGGGCGCTCGACTACTGACCCGAAAGACGCGGTTCGATCCCGGCCGCGGCGTTCGAATTTCGGTGGAGGCGAAATTCTAGAGGCCCCTGTACTGTGCGACGTTGTCAGTGCACGTTAATGAACCCCAGGTGGTCGAAATTAGCCCTTCACTACGGCGTCCCTCATAGCCTGAGTAGCTTTGGGACGTCAAACTCCCATAAACCATCTTTCCCTTGCCCGAAAAGTTTTTTGTGTGTGTGTGTGTGGGGGGGGGGGGGGGGGCGCAGTATCTGTCTCACATATCGGCGGACACTTGAACCACGCCGTAAGGGAAGGGATAAAGGAGGGACTGAGAGAAGAAATGAAGAGCTGCCGTAGTGGAGGGCTCCGGAATAATTTCGACCACCTGGGGATCTTTAACGTGCACTGACATAGCACAGCAGACGGGCGCCTTTGCGTTTCGCCTCCATCGAAACGCGGCCGCCGCGGTCAGGTTCGAACCCGGCCAGACTATTACTATTCTGACTCCACTGTCTTTCACTCACATGCCAATGCTCTAATTCCGACTCCATTCATATTCTTATTCCACTTCTATTCGTAATCGCTCTTCTATTAATTTCTGCTGAGCCGCTCATAGTCTGCGTCTATCTCCTCTCCCCTACAAGTGGAGAAGGGGACGATTGGCAGGTGGCAGGTGAACGAGAGAAATCCCTCTATCGCCACCGGCCAGGGTTGTCAGGTTGAGACTTCACGCAGAGGCCGACGCCGCCGTCGAAGCCTGGCAGTTTCCGCCTCCATGGCACTCACAAAATAAATATGTTTTCTTGCTGGGCTGGCTATTGACATTAAATTAGTTATACACAGGAGATACTGCGGAGCTCTGGCTTCGGGATTGCTCCTGGTGGGTCGAGTACCCGGGTTCGAACCCGACTGCTGCTGCCGCGTTTCGATGGAGGCGAAACTCAAAAGGCGCCCGTGTGCTGTGCAATGTCAGTGCACGTTAAAGATCCCGGAGCCCTCCACTACGGCACATCCCCCCTCCCACCCCTTCTTCCACTCCCTTCCCTCAGTGAGCGGTTGAGACGTCCACCGCGAGGTTAGACAGCTACTGCGCCATTTCATTTCCTCAAAAACGTTTGTAGCGGTTTCAAAGGTGAATTGGCTGTTGGGGAAAATGGCGAAGTAACTGTCTCGCATATCTCGGTGCACACCCTGACCGCGCCGTAAGGGAAGGGATAAAGGAGGGACTGAGAGAAGAAAGAGGTGCCGGAATAGTAGTCTTCTTCGTGCTTTCTCCTTGCGACTGTTGCGTTGGTGCAATGCAGGAGTGTACATGTGTACAGTCATGGACAAAAGTTTGCCGGATGCGGATTCGCGGAAAAAAAAATTATTTCTGCATTGCCTCGCTAGCCAGTCAGATGGTATTCTTCTAGCAGATGGAGACCGCCTGTCTCGTCACTCTTCTATGCATTTATTCACCTGCTGTGCTAACAGCGCCGTAATACCATTTTTTTCCGCGAATACGCATCCCGCAAACTTTTGTCCATGACTGTAGAGCTTGGATTACTCCAGTGCAGTACAGTAAGGGCGGCGTATAGCTATCTCCCCGCCATTTGCTTCACAGCGCGTTCGCGCTGTGCCTGAACAGCTGTACGATATCGACTGTCGCACGTATCGCAGCAAAGGCTAACTTATCTATCGCTCGCGATATCGCACCTAAAATGCACCTGCAGGCACAACGAAATCGGTTGCCGCGCTCTTTGAAAGTGTTTCCATCGCGTCAGTGGACACAAAAGGGGCGGCTAAAATGCATGTATGTATTCTTAGAGCACAGCAGTTCCCCGCGTTAGCCGTGTGGCTATGTGGATCACTGGCGATAGATTTGCTGTGTATCTTCCCTATGTCATTGTGCGATGATTGCATGATCCTGGCTGCGCTGGGCATGCCGCGTTAGCCTTGCTAGGGGACGCATTTTCTTCAATAAAACACGGTTCATAGTCCAGTCCTCGCTGTGCGCATATCTTGCTTTCCGTCCTTAGTCTTTCTGACTGGTCCCCCCCCCCCCCCCCCCCTTCAAGCTATGCGGCAGCAGAAGCAACCAGAGCAATGTGGCAGCTTCCACGCCTCTGTGGCTAGCTCACGATTTCTAGAGCACACCTACTGAAGAGCCGCAGAAAGCGGTTCTCGAGTTTAAATTAGAGTAAGTGATCGGCACACGGCGCGTGCCTTTCCAGCGACGGAAAGACAATGTTCTTCCGCGAAAATCACACTCCCCCCTCAACCTTTCTACTAAAAAAAATAAGGCCTGGCATTGAGAAAAAAAAAAGAAAACATAGATCAGGGGTGGGGTCCTGCTTCGCGGAGCTTGAAAAGGAGTGCGCGCTTCTGATACGTTCGATTATCGAATTCAGCATGGAGAGCCACAAGCCGTGCCAGATTTACTTCGCTCGTCAGCCCTCGGCTGCGACGAGGGACTTCACCACCGCAGTGCGCCACCCTCCCTCCCTATTTATTTTTTACTCAAGTTTCGTGTATTATTTCCTTTTTTTTTATTCGTTAGCGTATCACACTCGCCCGAGACCCTCAACTCGGGCCGCACTTTGGTCATTTAATGCTTAAACAACGACATCAGCAACAACACAAAGAAGCAGAACGGAATCGGCTCCACGCGGCACCGACCATTTGCGGACGGGAGCGCCACGCCGTTTTCGCCTCCACATAAGCGTTGGTCGGCGTGGCGCGCGATGCTAGTGCGCTTCGGGTGTCAACGGCGAGCAGCGTTACGGCAGGCATTCGCCACATGCACCACTTTCGGCGAGGTGCGCGCGGACCGAACCCGCAACTAGTACGGCAAAGTGCCACCCGGGTCCCCATACCATGCTCTCGGTAAGCTTAGCGGAGCGTGCGGGCGGCGGGGCGTCGACGGTGTAGCAGACGACGCGCCTGCGAAAGCCTGCGGAGCGGCCGAAACCGCCGGCGGAACCGGAAGCGGCAGATCCCCCACCGTAGTGTTTATGCCGCCGAAGCACGTGGTTCGATAACCTCCCCCTCTCCGCTTACACTCGTCGCACGTCTCATTTCTCTGCCCGGCTTCGGAACCGAGGGATTTGACCAATTTGCGAGCCGCCCAAGCGCTGATTTTAACCGGTGCCGGCCCGCCGACGCGGCGCACACACTTCAGCGGCGTTGTTTCGCCTGGAGAGACCGCAATTTGACTCCCGTCCTGCCACGTGTTAGCGTGAAGAACAGTTTTAATGGTGAAGTATTCCATCTTCTCTTCTCGCACCACGTTTCCCCGCACGCCCCGTGCAGCTCTCGCTCTGTCAGCGCGTGCATGCGAAACACCGCCGCAACCGTGGAACGGTTGCACGCGACGGGCATGGCCACCCCTCCTCTTTCCACCCCCCGAAGGAAAAAAGAAAAAAAAAAAGGCGAGCACCGTTCTCGACAGGGACGCATTTTGGCGTTAGCAGTGCGAGAGGCAGGCGTGTGCCGATTCGAAAGTCGGCGTTCACCCCCTCGTAGCGCACCGGCCACCGCAGCACTAGCAGCATGCAGTACGATTCCATCACGACTGCGGGCCCTGCGCTCCGACCAACACGTTTCTGCGGGCAGGTGGGTGCTCTTCGCGTTTTTCGCGGACGCGTACCGCTTCCCCGCTGGCATTTTTCTTGAGGGTTAGTGCCCTTGGGCGACGAAGAAGCGTGGCGTTTCTTCTCGGCCCGTGGTGCACCGGCGGCGCGAGCTCGTGGGCACGTTCGATTATTCGGCCGGCCAGCTGTTCGAGCCTGCGACGCTCAAGCAGCAGCTCGGGATTTTTTTTTTTCCCCCTTCCCTCCGGTCGTCTCGGTTCCTGAAGCGGCGAGGCCCCACGGCTACATGTGGTACTACGGACGGGGAGGCAGCAGACGCGACGCAATGTTCTCTCTGGCAAAGGTGAACTGCGGAGCGAGTGTTTTCTCTTTCCTTCCTTCCACGGCTGCTGCGCTACGCATCGAAACCTTGGACCACTTATCTTTTTTTCTCGCACTCGTCGGCGTGCTCAGCACCGTTTCGGTTCCTGCGCTTTAAAGCGTTCGTGCACTTTAATTTCGTGGCGGCGAAAAAAGCGCAGCAAAGATGAGCAGCAGCCGGCGTTTTGTCGCGCGATGCGCAGGCGTTCGCCCTAGCTCGGCCGGGCGATGTTCCATTCTCGGCGGTGTTCCATTCTCGAAACGCAAAAGCACCCGTTGTCGACTGCCCGTAATTTTTCCGTTCAACGCGAGGCGAGTGCGCACAACGCACGTTACGCGACTGGTTTCGGTCGCAGCGATAGCGCAGACTCCTTTTCCGATCGCCTTTTATTTTCTTTAATATTTGAAAGGATTTTTCCAGCACTCTTCGCTATCGCTGGTAATTAATGCCTGCTCGATACAAGGTCCGCGTTCGGTTGCCCCTTGTCACACCCTATCGGGTTTTTCGTTTTTTTTGTTTGTTTACCATCGTGTGCTGTTCGTTTTTTTTTCCTCTCTGCACATAGGGCAACGCTGTGTTTTTACTGCACCCTCCGTTGCGTACTTTCTCGCCACACGATGCGCCGCAGCCACGTGCTGGTCGCAGAAATCTTCGCTGGTCCATTTTACCTTGAAACTGCTCCCTGTGCATTACGCGCTTGAACCCTTACAATTATCGTTCTTGCTTACACTGCACTAACAGCTGTTAATCGCTGTGTGCAGTACCTTTGCGCAACCTCTTGTCATCACCTTTTTTGTAGTTTCGTTTGCATGTTCATTCTTTCCTCTACTTCAAACTTAAATACACATACTTTCAAGCCGACCTGGCGTCACTGGTATCTGTGCACTAAAGCTCGTACACTGTGCATTTTGACAGTTGTTCCCTGAGCACTTCCTGTGCGACTGCTGTAGTTGTAGCACCTGTAGCTGAAGGTACCGTAACTGATTTTTCTTTCCAGCTTCATCAGTCTTCCAGCAACTTTTTGGATGATGAGCTTGCACTCATGGAGTCCTTAAATGATCACAATTATAACAGAGTGCTGCCGAATTTTAATGGTACACTTGACAACACCAATGACTGTTCAATGGTGGATCGCCGACCCCTCAGCAGACTATTTGGTAAGTGTTATTTGTCTCCAGGTAGCATAGACTTTGTGTTCCTGTTCCTTTTGCCACACATTCTCGGCATATTAAGTAAAGGCTTCACGGTGCTTTAGGATGCCCTGCAGCTTTTTTTTTTTTTGCTTAAACATGCAAATTGCTGCCTTCATACCATGACCTTCCTGAAGGTAACTCACGGGTGACAGTTGCACATGCTGAGTTTGAGTAAATCGTCAGTGGTTGATGGCCTCGAGTTATGTGCTTATCATTTTAGTGCATCACAGAAATTGGGATTTTGTCTTGTTTCAGATAACATTGCTGAGGACTGCCTCAATTTTAATGGTAAGTCACAACTACTGCAAGCAAAAGTGTCTGCTCCTCATTGCAGCCATTTGAGCCTTATAAGTCCCACTGCACCATTGATGCACCTTTCGAAATCTCGTACTCTTGCTTGTTTCGCCAAATGGAGGCCTTGCAAGACAAATGTGAACAGCACTCATGCATGCCTTCTTGGGTGCTTAGTTGGATTGTTCAGCATGTAGTATCAATTAGTTGTCATAATTCATCAGTCTTTTAGCTCAAAAACCGCTTCGAGCTTTAAGCTTGTTCTACTTTCTGTTCAAAAAGGCAAGCTCAGCAGGGGGCAGCAGATAGTTAGGTGGGCGGATGACATTTAGAAGTTTGCAGGGATAGGCTGGCCGCAGCTGGCACAGGACAAGGCTATAGGGGAGGCCTCTGTCCTGCAGTGGGCGTAATCAGGCTGCTGCTGATGATGAATTTCTGTTCGTGTCCCACATATGTTTAAACTGCGTTCAGTCATACAGACTGACAATAAATTCCACTCCCATCACTCGTTCATTAACAGGAGTGAACTGTAACCAGATAGAGGAAAACTCAAATGAAAGGAGTTCCAGTGTTAAAGGCTACGAATGTCACTATTCAGCACGCATGTGTTTGCCTCCCATGTGTGAATAGAGCAATGGTTTAAGACATACTTTTACTGGATTTAGAATATTGTACGGCAATAAACATTTGAAAGCCAGCAAACAAATTATAGTAGCTTGCAAAGCAATGCGGCTATTCTGGCTTACGCCATACAATCGCAAAGACTTAAAACATTTTCTCAAAAAGCATGTTGATAAAAAGCTGTCGTGCCATAACACAGCGAAGTGATTACCACAAAAACGGAATAGTTTGATGCTTCAGCACTTGCATGACTGCAGCTTTAACCCTGTGCCAAACCGTGTCGATCAAAGAACGACCCCTTAATGCGTTGGCCCTTCCTTCTGGTTGGCCGCACAGGCCCAACCCATTGCATCGCATGTGTCCATGCAGGGTACAGCAACTGTGGCCTCAGGAACAGTGTCCTGCAAGGTGGCACGGGAAACCTGTCTAGCCTACTCTCTAACCCAGCCTACTTGGCGACCTACCAGAACGGCAGCGGTCTCGGCTCCCTATACTCTGGTGACATGCGCTTCTCCGAAGCCTCTCTGAACAGACTGCTGAGGCAGGGAACGCTACAAAATGCGCCTGTAGGCTCAGGACCTCGGGCCATCCGCTCTGCATCTCCTTACACACCATACAGGTATGTGGACCAGTAGCACCGCTTTGCTACAGTGGAATGTAGAGTTGGGAAAATGTGTTCAGAAACTGGTCCCACATTGCCATGCAGCACTGGTCTATGGCACATCAAGATGTAACGAGTAAAGGATTCTGCAGTGACTGGTACTTTGAATCATCTGTTTTAGAGCTTCCTTGTTTCCTAAAATCTCGTGGTTGCCTGCATGAAAGGACGTCTCATAACCCACTCACAAGACTAAGCCACATTACCCATTTGGTAATGTCACTGCCCCCTCCCCCCTCAGAGTGCACACCCTTGCCACATTTTTTTACTTCTCCTTGGTATACTCAGCTAATGCTTCCGTAGAATTTTTTGAAATTAGGCATAATGAATTTAATGAGAGTACAGCATATCTGTATACATTCGTGTAATGTTTTTTTTTTCCTTTTTGTGTTAAAAGTAATGAGCTTAGCCACACTGTGAATAGGCAATGGGCAGCAGCCCCATGTTCTCTAAATAAACCTATATCTGCCCCTGCTCTCCAGATACAACACATTGTCACCAACCGGATAAGCCATTCTTACGCGTGTGAAACAGCTTGCCTAAGACTGCAGAATTAGAAATTCTAAGTGTTTGGTCAGGTCTTGCAAATGATATGGAGCCTGCATTTACAAAACTCATTTTCTCTGCAGAGGATCGCCCAAAGTCCCTGTAAAATATTCCACCATTTCTTTATCTGAGAGTTGTGCTACATTGATTGTAATTTCTGCATTTTCTTTTTGCATTGTTTTTTTGACATGCTGCCAAATGCGCTGAAAGTCTAAACAAAAAAAGCCCAGTCTTGATTTGGCCACATTTCCCTCGAGCTCTAAATTAATCTGCAGCCAACAGTTATGTCTCTCGGAGGCAATGTGCAGCTTTGGTATGTTAAACCCCATATACTATACCATATACTCGTGTTCCATCGGTGCTTTCAGTGAGATCCACAGTAATCCTGCATTTAATGTCGCTGCCCACATGTGTGCTGGGTGTGATCCTTATTTCGCATTGATTGAGTAAAAAACAAATTTGGTTAACCCTTTTAGCCCTGGTGGCATCAATTGACACAACACAAATATTATGCTTGCGCCTCAGTAACAGATGAGAGTACTATTAATTTTTAATAGTATAGTTCCTCCGGGATCCCTGTTGCTATCAGCATCGTTGTTCACGTGTTTTGATTCAGCTGTGTGGTCTAAGAGGCAGCAGCATGGCAGGCATGGGGTGAAGAAGCCAAGGTATGGCAAATTTGTAGATTTATATCTCGATAACAGTTCCTTATTTTCCTCTCAGATTTAAATGTTTTGCGAAACTCCTATCCAAGCTCATATCCGCATCATAGATATTATTGAATGCGTCAAGGCAGTGCTGAAACAAGTTTTTGACATGTGATTTTGACACCACCAGGGCTCAAATGGTTGCCAGCGGTGGCCAGTCGCTCGAAGTTCTGCTAGTCTTTTCAAGGATGCACCCATACTGATGAGCTTGTTGGAATGCTGACATGGATATTCCTCAAGGCAAATAGACGACATATGAACATTAGCTTTTTGATGAACTGGAAAATGGAAACTTTCACTATCGTAGAAGGTGAACGTTGAGATCACGCCTGGAAACTACGAGGGTGTTGGCAAACAGAAACCGGAGCAAAGGAACAACGAAAATAAATGGACACCTGACCTGGAATTTTATTTCTTTTCTGCCACTCCCTCTCCTGTGAGCATCAGCAGTGAGCTGCAGGAAGCGACAGGGGCGTTCAGACTGCAACTCGCGCACCGCCACTCATGCAGCACGTGTGGTGCACCCTCAACATTGGGAGCAATGCAGCCTGTTTGGCTACTTTTTCTTGAACGCGTATTCGGTGCGCTCATAAACAGCTTCTGCTTTCTCCCCGGCAGAGAGATTCCTCGCCACATAAGCCTATAGATCAGAAGAAGTTTCTTGTCACCTCTACAGAGCAGCATTTGGTCACGATGCAGGCGCCACATTTGTTCTATGGTAAACAGCTGGTTTGAAAACAGGCGCAAGCTAGATGCATTGTGCCTTGCGCCAGCCGAGAACTTAGATGTGCTGGCTCTGTGCTGAGCGTTACTGAAGCGTTTTATGAAGCTCTATAGAAGAGGGCGTTGGATTTGGGGAAAGGCTTCATGTTGTCCACAGTCGTTTTGCAGGAAGGCTATGTAAGTTTTGAACATGTGTGTTGTTGACGTGACATACTATTAGCTGGAACACACTCCTGTCAGTGACAAGAGCGAGGAGAAATGATACAAAACACAAGGTAAACAGGAGAGAGCGCCTTGTGTGGCAACTGCAAGATCAGACTATCCCTTACAAAGTAAAAAAAAAGCTTCTTTAGAGTTCTCCACACTGCAAAATAGGTAATTTTTTCGTTCACTTCTTTGTTGTGAACTGCTGTAACCAAAGTGGTCCCTTTCGCATTTTACGCCCACTGAGCCCTGATGTCCTATTTTGACACCATACCTGTAAATCAATTAGCACTTGCACCATGAGCTTCATAAATATTTACTACGTGGTTATGGAGACTTAGACATTGTAAAAACAGAGCAAAAAAATACTGAGACACAAATAAAAAAATCAAGGCCCGAAAGGGTTAAAATGCAACAATGAGATGTTTTTGAATGAAATAAAAAGAACAAGGTCATTTTCTAGGTTCCATTTTCTGGAGCAAACTTCAACATGCCACAATAAAGCCAGATTTCAAGACATCTAATGTAGTTCCTCAAGGTTCAAATATAGCAAAATTAACACTGCCTGAACTGAAAACACATTCAAAGGACAAGCAGCTGAGTTGGATTCACAAGTTTTGAAGCTTTATACATGTGATCGTTTTTGAGCACAATCTTGAAATCTTTCTTGCTATCCAGTTATACAAGTTCTTTGTAGGTTTTTGTGACAAGAGATATCGTATTTACTCGTGTATTGCACACCCCTAATTTAACGCCCGGATTTATAAAAAAACACTTGGAAACTTAATCTCATATTCTGAGCTGCCTGCTGCGCAAACACACCAGCATGCACGCGGGTGTGCACAGGGCAGGCTTCGGAAGACAGGCACTGCCGTGACACCGCGAGCGACTGCAAAAGAGGGTAGTGGTGTTAACAGAACTGAGTAATCCATTTGAAAATTGATTCCGGTAAAGAAAGTCAATTGTGCGCAGTTTATCCGGCTTTCTCGCGCCAAAACTGTCACTTTCCTGTACGAGCGGCTGCGAGAGCAAACTTCCGGTAACCTCTGGAGATTGCGTCGCGCCAGAATCCAAAACTACTGAACCGTTGGCTGTTCTGTTTGTCGCTAGTGAGCTGGGGCCACATGCGAGGGTGCCATATCTCATTGTATTTCAATTTGCCTCTGACTGCTGGGTTTGCTTTGCGACTGTATTGTTCGTGTTAATTGCTTCGAGCTGGGCACGCATCATGCCATCACGTGGGGAACTATGTAACATGGGTACAGAGTGGGGTTGTGGAGTCAACTTTCTTTTCGCCGCTAAGGGGCGCGAATTGCGGGGTCATCTTACACATGGGGCAATATATCGTATATACATTGCGCGTTGTGAACTTTGTAGTTTTTTTAGCACGTGTTCGCAAAATTTGCGTGTAATTTGCACACTCCCCTTTTTGAATGCTTAATTTTAGGAAGAAAATGTACACAAGTTACGCGAGTAGATGGTAGCTTTGTTGTCCACTTGTTGAGACTGCCTGAAAACAGGGTACAGATCCTGCAACAGTGGAACGGTATCAGATTTACATCGCTGTTCCTTGCTTTCTTGATGTAAAATGCTAAACTAATTTAAACCACGACAGAATGGAAACATATTTCACGCATGCACTGCAGCCTCACCAGCCTGTCATAGGCTCATACATGGGACAGTGAAGTGACAGCTGCAGGCCCACAGGCTACAATAAAGAGCAACTACTAGGATTAGTCTGCCGATGCCAGTGTCATCATATAAGTTAAGGGAGGTAACGTCTATATCACCTCTGCACAACTGCACGGGTACAAAGGAAAACTATCTTGGAAACTTAAAAGATTAAGAATTCATCTTGGTCCAAGACCTACACAACTAGATGTACAGCTGCGTTCAGGTGGGTGCTAGAAAATAATTACCCCATCATTTGGAGTCTACTCCACCTTAAGAGGATTTCTCGGGAGTGCACTGGACAAACACCAGATCTACTCACTGTATGTGAACAAAGGCAGCGTCATGCCCGTGCAGTACTTTGGAAGGAATCATTTTCAGGCGTCAGTTATTTTGGGTTGGTATCCATGAACTACCTCTATACAGTGTGCAAGGTGCCAGATCTCTCCACCCTGAGTGGAGTTCCATCGAAGCCGGTGGCGTAGTTCTGAGGCACCGTGATTTGAAATTGCCTACCATGATGGCTTAGTGACTGACATGTTCTCTTCCTGTTGGGCATTTGTATCATAGTCGTGGAAGGTGCACACTGATTGCAGAATTCGAAAATGCCCGTGCATTGAGACGGTGCATATGATAAGCACCTAGCTACATATCACCATTAGGTAAGGTGCAGCTTTGTGACATAGAAATACTGTTGCTTTTGTCATAGCTTAAAAGCTATGACAAAAGGCAGTACGAATGTAGTTGGCAGTCGTAAGAGTATGTCGGTCCCTGTTTGATTCAGGCTGCCGTTAAAAAGCATTGCTTTAAAGGATCCTCATGGGCTTACGAGTGTTGTGCTGGCACTCTTTCTGCTCTCTGCAGTTACCAGGGGAGCCCTTCTGTGGAGCGATCCCTAGCCTTTGGCTGTGACCCCTTCCGAGATTCCAGGAGCCTGTCCCCAGACTCCGACTCTAGTGGTGCCAGCTGTGGCACAGAAATGAGCACCCTGTCTGATCTCATGGTGAGTAGCTTGGCAGACTACAGCCATGCATAATGTGTATACCACCAAAAAAAAAAAGTTTGGTAGTGTTTAACCATGGTTATACCTAAAGGTCGAGCGATGGCATTTTGGCAATGGCACGGGCCAAATTTGGAGGCCACCATCGTGTCTGGCATACACAGTTATGGTTGGTCATCGATTATGGTCCAAATCTGCAAAGGTCAAATTTCGGGGGTGGGCTGTGCCAAATTTCGGAATTTTGGAAACTGCAGAGAATATTTACTATATTCAAATCGGTGCAAAAGCATGGATGTGTGCTACCTAGAAGACGACGATGGGCTGGCAGTGCCGCCAGACGGAGCAGATTGAAGTTTTATGCAATGCACAGTGCGAGAGTTTTGTACAGTTCAACACGAGGCATGTGCAGCTGTGGCGATAGCCTAGTGGTCTCTCACAGCATCCTGTGAAGCTGATTGTTACGCGCCACCACGGGTTCCACTCCCAATCATGAATGTGATTTTCGAGTTCTTTCTATCTAGGCACATGCTGAAGGTCAGATAGCGGACAGGAGACATGGTGTTGAGCAGGGTTGGTGCATAGAGTAGCGCTATCACTCCAAAACATTACAGTGAAGGAAGTTGCATTTATTCGACATCTCGACTAGGGACCGGTCCCCTGTCGAGGCGTCGAATAAATGCGTTCCAGCTGCTCTGCTTTGAGAAACTGTGGCCATTTGTGGGTAAAAGTACAGTTATGTAGTCTGACTGCTATTGAAAAATTAATGTGCAGGGCAAAAGTAAATGCATTTATGCTCAGTGAAAGTTCAACATTAGGTCTGGAGCGATTTAATTTTAAAGATAGCATTTTTGCAGGCTTTACATGTGC